>CADCSW010000016.1:0-200333 GCA_902805455.1 Daldinia concentrica
TTTTCTGAAACTTTTATAAAGCGTACAGGAAACTTAATAATTAAAAAATAGATTTTTTTTCAAGTATTATATCAAATCTTAAAAATATTCTATATGTTCGTCATATACACGCATTAAGTATAAAAATGAAGGGTTGAGTAACTGTATCAAAAGACCCGGCTGCATAATATTTTAGGGGAGGAGGCGTAGCGGCCGCTGCCCTTTACCCCAGATACGTCTAGCTTGCGCAGGTAGGTGCGAAAGGCTACATAAAATATTAGATATTTAGATTATGCTTGTGTAGCTTTGTGCTCACTTTATACAATTAGGTATCGTAAAACAAGAAGAAAAATGAAAATGGATAATCCGCAGGAAACTGAAAATTAATGTATAATTATTTAGGATCCTCAGAGACTACGTTATACTCTTATGTGGTATTTATTTCGTAAAATAAAATGCCTCTGTGTATATATTAAAATTATAGTGTATACAAGTAAGGATGAAGATATAGTCCAATTTATAATTGAAAGGTTATAAGAAAATTTGAATTTAGATTATGCTTCAGTTTTTTCAGTAGCTCCTTACATTAATGAAAATGTGATTACTATTATAGGAATATGTTTATTAATAGGTGCTATGGCAAAAGTTCTCAAGTTGGGCTTCACGTATGGTTACCTATGGCGATTCCCTTAAAAGTCGCAAATGGTCAATGAACAGTAATTATTTAGTTTCCTCCCCTACTTCGTGGGGAAACCTCTAAAGGAGGGACCCATACCCCACTGGGCTTGAAGGGTTTTAGTAGCCCCATCCTAGCAAGCTCATAATTATGGTAAGGTTCGACCATAGAACCATATTAGAGGTATAGCAAGGATTAGACCAAATATACTTTGAAGATGTATGGAAAATCCAAACACTTTTGGACTTAAACGCTACTGAGGTGAAAACGGTCAAGATGTTTCGTAGTTGAGACCGTCGGTATTTTAATGTATCGCTACAGACTGGATCACCACGGGGTGGCTGAAATGCTGCTGAATGTACAGTCGGAGGCTCTATTTATTTGACAGGTGTATACGAAGTATTCTTTATTCTTAATAAATACATATGCCGTGAGCTTTGGGAAGGTAAAAAAAAATTTGTACGCTTAATTCAAGATATTTACATAAACATATTAGATAAATATTTTAACATTATTACAATAAAACATATAACTGTAATAAGGCAAAAGTACATAAGAGTCTATTTAAAGCCAATAAAATAAAAGAGGTATACATACAAACAGAAAATCTTTTATATGAGTATATGATATAACTAATTTACATGAACAAGGTCAAGTAGAAAGTTGTTTAGTTGACTCTGCTCCTTTTAAAACAAAACAGGTGTGCTAATACTTTAAAAACTACGTAAAACTGTTAAATCTTATTTAGATAGTGAAAAGATCTTCAATAATAAATTAATTTTTAGTTCAATTGAACTTTCTAAACAAGAATTATTTAAATTTTTAATACCTAATACAGTTTGAGAAGTAATTACTGGAGAATTATTAGAGATGGACATATTTCTCACGATCCTATAAATAAACCTTTAATTAATGGTAGGTTGGAGTTTACATTTGCAGCTACAATTTTACATTATGTTAATTATTTAAAATTTAATGTATTAGCTCCTATTTGTACTACATCTAATCCTACTCCTTGACCTAATGTTGTTAAAGGTCAACAACCTCTTCAGTATTGATTTTCAACTAAACGTATCCTGCTATTACTTATTTACATTCTCTTTGATATAAAGAAATAGAAAGTAAATATATAAAAGTTTTACCTAATAATATTGAAGATTTATTAACTCAATTGGATTAGCTCACTGAATTATGGGAGATGGTTATTTTACTAATGGTAGTACGAAATTATGTACAGATAATTTCACTAAACAAGAAGTACTAAGATTAATTGATATATTAGAAAAAAATTTTCTATTAAAGCTACTATAAATAAACGGACTAACCTGACGGCGCTATAAAATGACGTATTAATATTAGTAAATCAAGTATGGATACATTAATATCTTTAGTTCAATTGTATGTTATACCTGAAATGTTTTATAAATTAGGATTAAAAAAATTAGTTGGAAACCTTCCTAAAGGAGGACCCCTACCCCGCTGGACAGTGATAAACAACGTTTTTGCCAGATTAGATTATAACATTATCGTCGAAAATGTTATAAATGATAATGTTATAAATAATAATATATGTAAAAACTCTTTAAAGGAATTAAGCAGCAACAAATTAAGTAGGGCTTTCCTTAAACTTCACTATATGCGGGAACATCCCGTTTTAAGTCTTGGTCCACTTAAATTTAGTTTATTCGGAAAAACCCAAGATGAGGGACAATCGGCAGGAAATTCGAACAGAAGTTCCTCAGAGACTACATGTGAAGCTTTTATGTTAAAAGAAAGTTGATTTAATTTATGATTTATAGGTTTTACAGAAGGAGATGGATCCTTTATTATTAACAAAGATGGATATTTAGAGTTTAGAATTACACAATCTAGCCAAGATGCTCAAATTTTATTTATGATAAAAAGAGTTAGGGTTTGGAGTTGTTAGAGTACAAGATTCAGTAAGAAATACTCATTGTTATAGAGTTCGAGATAAAAATAATCTAGTGAAACTTATTTCTATATTTAATGGAAATATTTTCCTTGGTACTAGAAAAGAACAATTTAAATTATGATTAAATGCGTTTAATTTAAAATATCCAGAAAATATATCTTATATAGATAGTTCATTTAAACCTAGTTTAAATGATGCTTGATTATCTGGGTTTACTGATGCAGAAGGATGTTTTACTTGTTCTGTTTATGACAATAAGTCTAACACTGCTAAATTAGTTAGATTAAGATATATTTTATCTCAAAAAGGGAACTCTTATAATATGGATCACTTAGCTGATGTCTTAGGAGGTAAAAAACATTTCTTAAAAAGTTACGGTGGGTATAATGTAACAGTTAATACCACTAAATTATCTCCTATTATACAATATTTTAATCTTTATCCTTTAAAAACTAAAAAGTATCTTACATACTTTAATTGAATAAAAATATATAAGTTAGTAATAGATAAAAAACATAATGATCCTAAAAATTTATTATTGATTATGAGATATAAAGATAATATCAATAAATCTGATTACAATGAATAAATCAATTTTCTTAGCTTTGGCTACATAAATGAAGATATAGTCCGATCAGTTAAGTGATTAACTGCGTATTCTTAATAATATATATTAAGAATCAACATGTTTTGCCTACTCCTGAAAAGTTAGTTATTTCTCGTGCTTTAAAAATGTAGATTATCTTGTAAAAAAAAAGAAATTAATTTGTTTAAACCATGTGTTAGATCATACTCTACTAAAAGTGTTGATAATTTATTTCCTAATGGCGGTTTAAATCCTCATTTTGTAACAGGTTTAGCTGATGGAGATGGATCTTTTTATATTACTCTTCGTAAAGATGTTTCTTATCGTTTAGGTTATTCAATTAGTCCTGAATTTAAAATTGTTGCTTCGGTTAGTTCTTTAAATCTTTTATTATTAGAATCCGTTAAAAAGTTCTTTGGTGGAATTGGTACTATTACTAAATTTAAAAATACTTATTCTTTCACTGTTCGTAATAAAAGTCATTTAAGGCTTATTTATAATCATTTTTCTAATTATCCTCTTCAAACTACTAAACATGTTCATTTTATTCTTTGATCACGTGTTTTAAATATGATTGAAAATAAAGAACATGTAGTAGAATCTGGTTTCTTAGAAATTTTAGCTATAAAATCTTTATACCCTACTGGTTTAAATGAAAACTTAAAAGAAGCTTTTCCTAATATTGTTTCTATAGAAAAACCGGAGTTTGTAGCTAATACAACGCCTTTAAATGGGCATTGGGTAGCCGGGTTTACTCAAGCAGATGGTTCTTTTGGTTTAAGTTATTTTAAGGTTTCAAATATGAAATTAGGTTATACAGGTCAAGCTAGTTTTCGGGTGACTCAGCATGAAAGAGATTTAATTGTTTTAAATCGAATAAAGGATTTATTAGGTTATGGTAGTGTTCGAATTGCAAGTAAGATTAAAAAGGAATGAGTATTCAGTGTAACTAATAATTTAGAAACTGTATCTTCTTTTTTTAAAGAATATCCAATTTACGGAACAAAGCAATTAGATTTCGAGTGTTTTAATAAAGGGGTTTTAATTTTAAAAAATAAAGAACATTTAACACCTGAAGGTTTAATGGAATTTAAAACACTGGTAGATAATATGAATTCATCGCGTTCAGTTTAATAAAATTATAGTTTTTTTTATATAAGTAGGGAGGAAGTATCTTCGTCAGGGAGCCTAAGTACCTCTGTAGAGGGGGATTAGGCATAATCAAAAAGAGTTTAATTAAATTCAGGAGGCAGGATAACTGAATGCCTACTCCAGTCAGTGCATTAATACATGCAGCTACAATGGTTAGAAGTAGCCGTTGATTAATGTGAATTAATCAATTATGATATCGCTATATGCTGGGATCACCTTACATCAAGTTTATTTATATTTTAAGTTTATTCTTAAATAAGATAAATAAGAAAATCTTGTGTTTTATAATAAATTTTTCAGCTTCTAACGAAGTTATGTCTAGCACACCTCTTGTCGATGTGCGCAAGGCTATTATAAAAGGGGTTAATCAGCAGGAAACTTTAATACAAAATAAAGGATCCTCAGAGACTACACGCGATATAACTTATAATTTTGAGGAATATTCTTATTTAATACCTCAACAAAAAAAAAAAATGAATAGTCAGTTTTTAGAGTGATTCATAGGTTTTACAGAAGGAGATGGTTCTTTTATTGTATCTAAAAATAAAGTTTATTTTGATATAACTCAAAGTCTTTCAGATATACAAGTTCTTTATTATATAAAAAAAGAATTAGGTTTCGGTAAAGTTTTAATTAGAGAGGAAGAACATAGAAATGTAGGAGTTTTTTATGTTTCTTCAAAAGAAAATTTTACTAACTTAATTCATATTTTTAATGGGAATTTATCCACTCATTATAAAAAAGAACAATTTAAAGTATGATTGGATACATATAACAAGCAATATATTATGAATATTACTTTTAAAGATCAATTGGTTAAACCTAGTTTATCTACAGGTTGAATATCTGGTTTTGTAGACGCTGAAGGTAGTTTTTATGGTAGAGTTAAGAGTTGTTCTACATCAAAACTTAGAAAAGCTCCACATTTAACATTCCAAGTGTCTCAAAAAGAATTTGATATAATTAAAGCACTTCGAGATATATTTTTAAATACTGATACTTTAGATTTAAAAAATGTTAGATATGACAAAAGTTGAGAAGGTTGAACATTTCATTGTTCATCTTTTACTAAACTTAAAGTTATTAGAAATTATTTTTCTAGATATGAATTAAAAACAAAAAAATCTCTTTCATATACAAAATGATGTAAAATACATGATATGATATTAAATAAGGAACATCTTACGTTAGAAGGTTTAAATAAAATAGATCTTTTAACTAAAGATATAAACAAATTTATAAGTTAAAGATATAGTCCGATCCATATTGTAAAAATATGGCGTGCTATTCCTTAAAGTTAAGGATAGCCAACACAAATGTACTGCAGGTGTATATCTATTGATTCGTTCATCTCCTTTAATAGAATATAGTTCTGTTGTTTTATTATTAAGTTTATGACTGGGTGCTATTACTACTGTATTTAGTTCTCTTGTAGGATTATTTCAACAAGATATTAAAAAAGTTATAGCTTATTCCACTATGAGTCAATTGGGAATGATGGTTATAGCTATAGGTTTATCTTCCTATAACTTAGCTTTATTTCACCTAGTTAATCATGCTTTTTATAAAGGACTATTATTCTTAGGAGCTGGAGCTGTAATTCATGCAGTAGCAGATAATCAGGATTTCAGAAAATACGGGGGATTAATTTCATTTTTACCTTTAACATATTCTGTTATATTAATAGCTAGTCTTAGTTTAGTAGCTTTTCCTTTTATGACAGGGTTCTATAGTAAAGATTTTATATTAGAATCAGCTTTTGGTCAGTATTACTTTAGTAGTATTGCTGTATATGTCATAGCAGTAATAGGTGCAATATTTACTACTTTATATTCAGTGAAAGTTTTATATTTAACTTTCTTAGCTAACCCTAACGGATCTATGGCTTATTATAAACATGCTCATGAAGGTGATTTGTTTTTAAGTTTACCTTTAGTAGTATTAGCTATATTTTCGATATTTTTTGGTTATGTAACTAAAGATATTTTTATAGGTTTAGGTTCAAGTTTTTTCATCGATAACAGTATTTTTATACATCCTCTTCATGAAATAATGTTAGATACTGAATTTGCAGTCCCTGTGTTATTTAAATTATTACCTTTAGTTTTCACTATTTCCTTTAGTATTTTTGCTATTATTTATTCAGAATTTTTACCTGAATCTTTAATTAATTTTAAATTTACTAAATTAGGATATAATATTTTTGGTTTTTTTAATCAAAGATTTTTAGTAGAAATGTTTTATAATAAGTACATTACTAACTTAGTTTTAAATTTAGGGGGACAAACTACTAAAGTATTAGATAAAGGAAGTATAGAATTAATAGGACCTTTTGGTCTTGAGTTAGGGTTGATTAAATTAAGTAAAAATATAGCGTCTCTAAGTACAGGTGTAGTTACATCTTACGCACTATATATTTTAATAGGTTTTATTATCTACTTATTAATTAATACTTTCTTAAATCAAACAGGATGAGATTTAGTTTTAATGGTAATATTTGCAGGTTTCGCATCTATTATTACTGATCAAACCGTAAGGCCTAAGGCAAGCCGGAGATTAAAAATAAGGCATATTTCGGAATTTTTGGAAGTTCTACACTCATCCTTTATACCCTATAATTACAATAATACTCGTAAATATAGTAAACATACAAAGAGTTAGTTGTAACTAGTTATGCATTATATATTTTAATGGGTTTTGTTATATATTTATTAATTACTTATTTAACATTATTAAATTTTGATATAATACTATTATTTGTACTAACTGTTATTTCATTGGGTGTTGTGAATTTTGATTCTAATTTAAATAATAAAGTTTTAGAATCTAATTTTTTCAATTCTTTATCCTTTTATTACTTTAAGTTAAAAGATTTTTATATTTACAATCGACATTATTTTTTACTAGTTTATCTATTTTTAATTATTCTGAATCTTTTAAATCAATATATTAATCCAGAATATCCTAATTTATATATTGTTGAAAATGACAAGACAAGTAGTTCTAATAATGTAGATAGTTCTAGTAATACAGAAACTAGTGATGTTAAATTTAAATCTAAAGGATTAGCTGAAAGTACACATGATCAAATAGCAGAAATAGACAAAAAACTTAGTAAACTTGAGCCTAGTTCTGAAAATTATGCAAAGGAAAAAGAAGCATTACTAGATGAAAGAGAATCTCTTACAGATCATATGACTTTGCTTAATCAATATAAAAGTACAAGATTAAATGATAGCTACATTCCTCAATCTTCTGATAATAAAAGAGTGGCAGATTCTAGTCCAGCTGTAGCTAGTTCATCTAAACGTAGTAGAGATTAATATGCTTTATTGTTTGTTTATTTCTAGATTTTTAACCAAAACAGATAACTATTTGTATAAATACTGTTTAAAGTAATAAAGTATTAAGGTTATTTTATCTAACGTTAGATAAAATAACTGTGAAACGCCTTTATCCCTTGGCAAAGGGGGCTGATCCCCGGCTACGCCCCCGGCTACGCCGGGTCTTTTTTGTATATGAAGCCGGGGATACGACGGAGCAGTAAATAATAATATATAATTCGAATAATATAAAAAAATATATATTTAATATACAATATTAATATAAATTCTCTTTTGTATAAAATAAATTTATCCTGCCTGCCTGCCTGACTTCGTAGGAGGAGGAGAAAATGGTAGAATTAAATGTGTATCTCTATTCGGTTTAAGGCTACCTGATATTGAATCTATAGACCTAGTCACCGATTTTTTTATAATTAGGTCTCTTGATAGAAGCGTTCAAGTTATATGGGTGTTTAACCTTATGTACTATTTACTTAACTTACCTTTGCGGTTATTTGTTTCTTAATTAATTGTATATAATACACAAATAGCTCGACACTCTCCGCTGCGAAGTAAGGAGAGCTGGGCTACGTTATATAACATTATAAATAAAAAAAATAATAATAAAAGCCAAATGAGAATATTAAAAAGTCATCCCTTATTAAGATTGGTTAATTCATATCTTATCGATTCATCAGAACCTAGTAACATTAGCTATTTATGAAATTTTGGGTCTTTATTAGCCGTTTGTTTGGTTATACAAATCATAACTGGTGTAACCTTAGCTATGATAAATGTGTAGCTATAAAATCTTACAAATTGCTGGAACACCCTGATAGCAAATCAGGACAATCAGCAGGAAAGCAACTTTTAAATAAGTTGAATCTTCAGAGACTAAAGGTAAGACATGTGTTCAGTTATTAATAAATAAATTATACATGATGATATAGTCCACCCTTTCGAGAGAATAAGGAATTAAGGCATATTATTTTCTGTCTATTTACTTTATTAATTCCTACATATTTCGTGGCTAAATCTTATAGCAGCTTAGTAGATAGTGGAATTTCTAATTTAAACAGTGAATCAATTAATTCAGATGTATATTATGAAAACCAGAAAAAAATTAGATCCCTGATTCGTAACAGGGTTTGCTGACGCTGAATCATCTTTCTCTATGTCTGTATTTAAATCTAAAACAGCTGCGATAGGTTGAACTATTGAACCTTGCTTTATTATTACTTTACACAAAAAGATATAGAGTTATTAAAAAAATTAAAAATTTTTTTTGGTGTAGGTTCAGTTGATATTGCTGGTAGTAAAATTGCACGTTATAGAGTAAGATCAAGACAAGATCTTAAAACTATTATCTTACATTTTGAAAGATATCCGTTACAAACCACTAAAGTTATAAATTTTGTAAGTTTTTGTAAAATATTAGAACTTATGAATAATAAATCACATACTAACGTTGAAGGGTTTTTAACACTATTATCTTTAATAAATAAACTAAATAATCCTTTATCTGAATCTTTACTTGAAAATTTAGCACCATTAGGTGAAATACCTAATGTAGATTTAGAGTTATATTCTGCAGAGTCTTTAAATTTAAAGGATAAATTAAATCCTTGATGAATCTCTGGATTTGCAACAGGTGAAGGTTCTTTTACATATTTTACCAGAAAACGTGTAAATGCTGCAGGTAATACAGTTAAAGATTATACTCTTGCATTTGAAATAAGTCAGAGAAGTGATAGTTTATATGTTTTAAATTTAATTGTTAATACTCTTGGGTGAGGTAAAGTATACACTGAAACGAGAGGAATAAGTAAGTTTAGATTAGTTCTTAGAGATTTAATTCTAAATGATTTAGTGCCTTTTTTTGATAAATACCCTTTAGAGGGAAATAAAGCTTTACAGTATTCTATTTGAATTCAAATTGTTAAGACTCTTCATAAAAATCCTAGATCAGATTTCAGAGAAAATAAAGTAGAAGCTCTAATAAAAGAGTTATCTAGTTTAAATAAATAAATAAATAATATTGCCGCCTTTCGGCATTATAGTCCTAATGTATTAGAAGCATTTAACTCTATAGAGCATAAGTCATAATGTGCTCTCTAAATCAAGTAAATTGCTGGAAACTCTTAAATAATAAGACAATCAGCAGGAAAGTTTAAAATAAATCTTCAGAGGCTATACACTTGACATTTATTAATTTAAATGATAATATAGTCCAATCATCATCGAGAGTTGATGTTAATACAAAGATTATTTATCTATGTCTGTGTACAGACATAACTTTATTTTCATTTATTCAAGTATCAGGTATTAAAAATAAAATGAGATTTAATAGTTTTTCTAGCCTCCGGATAAAAACATCAGAAACAATAAATTTCAAAAATTTAGATTCAGAATTTTTATTTTGATTTTCTGGATTTACTGATGGTGAAGGTAATTTTTTAATTTCTTTAGATCGTAGTTATATAAAATTAAGATTTAGAATTAACTTACATAAAGATGATATTAAAGTTCTTGAAACAATAAAATCAAGATTAAACATTGGTAGAATAGTATCGGATACTGATACTAGTTGTTCATATATTATTGAAGATTCTTTAGAATTATTATGTAATATATTTAAAAATTTTCCTTTACATACTAGTAAAAAATTAGATTTTGAAAGTTTTTTTGAAGCTTATTTAATTAGAAAAAAAGGTAAATTATCTGAATCTGATATAAATAAAATATTATTATTAAAAAATAATATGAATTCTAAGAGAACAGTGTTTTCATACAATACATCTAAATCTCAAATTATAATAAACCCCAATTGATTTATAGGTTTCCTAGAAGGTGAAGGTACTTTTGGTATTAAAACAGGATCTTCTTTATATTTCCAAGTAGCTCAAAAAACCACAAGTCAAGAGTGTTTAAATGGAATTATAAATTATTTACATGATTTATCAAATAATACCCAATTACCAGAAAATAGTAAAATATCACCTTTACATGTTACTAGTACAACTAATACTAAAACTAATGTAGTTTCAATAGTTATAGCTAATATAGATTCTTTATATTATTTTTTATTGCCTTTATTGGATAATTCTAATATGTATTCACGTAAAAAAATAGATTTTGAATTATGAAGAATGGCCTTGTTATTAAAAATACATGGTTACTATTTTTCAATAGAAGGAAAAATTTTATTTTTGGATATTTCAGATATTCTTAATAAAAGATATAGTGATAAAAATAGTTTAGATGTAGAGACTATTATTAATGATATAACTAATAGATTTGAGCTTATTATGAAAAAAGATCCTTTATTTGATGTAAATCTTTACGTACCCCATATTGAAAATGTACGTAAGTTTAGTAAAATAAATAAATCTGAAAACCCTAAAGTTGTATATATTTATACAGAAAATGGGTTAATAGAAGGATCACCTTTTTCTTCTTTTAGTTTAGCTCACAAAGCATTAGGATTAAAATCTAGTAGCAATACATGTAACCGTTATATTGATACAAATAGACGATATAAAAATAAATATATTTTTTCATCTAAACCTATAGATAGTGCGTCTAAGGATTAGATTATAGTAGATAAATAATTTATACTTGTTGATTATGCGTGATGTAAATAATGGATGATTAGTTCGTTACTTACATAGTAACACTGCTTCAGCTTTCTTCTTTTTAGTCATTTTATATGTAGATTTCGTTGTCTACTTTTCTTTGTGTAACCCTTTCTTTACTTTTTACAAACCTTGTATTACACATCTTATTTCTGAAGACGTCACATGTAATAACAAAACTGCTAGAGCTCTGTTGCTATTATCTACAGCTAGTAAACATGGTAGAGGATTACCTTCTGCATTACGTATGCAAAGTAGAGGAATAAAAACTCAAAGTAAAATACCCCTAGATGTAGCAAGTGAAACAGTAACCCTTACTCCTAATCCTTTAAGCTTAGACTCTGTTTCGAATAAAGACTTTGCCGAATGATTCAGAGGTTTTGTTGATGCGGAGGGTAGTTTTTCTATACAAACTATTGATAACCGTTTCAAACTAATTTTCACTCTTTGTCTTCACATTGACGAAACACCTTTGATTAAATATATTACACAAAGATTAGGTGTGGGTACTTTCTCTTTAAGAGAGAGTTCTGTAAATTATACTGTTTCAAGTAAAGATGATTTACTTGCAATTTTCAATATATTGGATAAAACACCTCTTAACACCAGCAAAAACTTGAATTATATATTGTTTAGACAAGCATATGATCTTTATTTTTATCGTGAATCTACTAATATCACTCCGGAACTATTTCAAGAAATTACCACTCTTAAAGAAAAAATGAATAAAAATAGAGTGGAGGTTAAACAACCTATAGATCACGAGATACGTATTACTCCTTACTGATTACTAGGTTTTGTAGAAGGTGAAGGTTATTTTTCCACAAATAAAACAGATTACAGTTTAAAATTTGGTATTGGGCAAGCTTCACAGGATATAGATGTACTAGAAGTTATCCAGAAGTTTTTCTTAGCCTTGCCTGCTGCTGAACATTCTGTTGAAAGAAATAATACTAACCTAGTTAGCCTAGCCGTATACAACCAAGCTAAAGGTAGGGATCATAAAAATATGGCTCAGTTAGTTGTAACTCAGAGATTTTTTATTTCTAACACTATTATACCTTTTTTTGACAGTTTAACCTGACTAAGTAAAAAATTTAAGGATTATGCTGACTGGAAATTAAATTTAGATCTTATAAACCAAGGTTGACATTTTACAGAAGAAGGTAAAGAGTTGATCTATTTAATTACCCAGGGAATGAATAACTATAGATTATCTACTAGCTTTACTCCAGTAGAGGACGCTTCACGGGTAGATGTGAAAGAAAGAGCCTTAAAACTTTTATCTTCCCCTTCGAATTTTGAAGTAGAAGCTAACGGAAAAATATTAGTCAAATCCTTAGGTACTTATCTTAAAGGTAGAGGTAATGTGGGTGTTAATGTCTTAGATACCAAGGGTGAAGTAGTATTTAAGTTTAAATCCATAAAAGATTGTGCTTTGTTTTTCAATGTTCACTCTAGAACTATAAATAGAAGATTAGAAAATGGTTCTCTTGTTGAGTATAATAATCAAAAGCTGGTATTCCAACGTAAAATTCACTTGCCTTAATGTCACGTCACCTATATAAAAGGAATACAAATAAAGAAAGTAAATCTAATAAAAAGCCAGCCGAAAAATTCCATTACCTTATAACAGAGCAATTAATATACATCCTCTTTTAAAGAGGGTGGATGAGGTTGTTGTTAATTAACTAGTTAACTTTTCTCCGCGTCTGTTCTGTAGGTGATGGATATATAAGTAAGAGAATTGAGAAATCTCTTAAGGCTAAACTGTGGAAGTGAACCTTCTGCTATAAACCATCAAATTGCGGGAACACCCTAAAGCAATTTCAACCAAGCAGACATGGTAATACAGTTTGCGGCACAGGTAATGACTCGTGGTACGGTAAAATCGAAATTGATGTACGAAAGGAAATGGGCAATCTGCAGCCAAGCAGCTTCTAAGTATAGAAGGTGTGCAGTTCATCGACTAAATGTTGGTTGGCATTATCCATATAATAGTGCTTAAGATATAGTCAAACCCTACTCGAAAGAGTACAGGATAATAAAGAGTTTAGTAGATGGGTAAATAAATAAGGCAAGTGTCCTTATCTTCTGCAAAGCCAGGTATTAGACTCTATTCTTACATCTTTATTATCTTTAAATGGGTGGTAATCAGCATAAATGTATCATAAACAGATTACTACTTAGGGAGAAGTACCCTAACTCAACCTGTTTTGTATGATTTGTATTACAAATGGTAAAAGGGGTAGATTTGATACTTACACATAGGTAGAGGTATATATTATGGATCTTATAGATCTCCAAGAACATTAGTTTGAGCTATAGGAACAGTTATACTTATACTAATGATAGGTACAGCTTTCTTGGGTTTTAGTGAATATAGCCCAAAATGGTATAAATATATAAACTATTGTAATCATAATTACTTAGATCTGACCGTCCGTAAGTCAGTATATTCAATATCAAATTTAACTTTTTACAGTGGCCATATTAGTGGAAATCGTACTAGTAAAAGATTTTACAGCACGGACCCTAATAAAGATGTAAGTCCTATTGTTCAAGAATTTTTAAATGAGAAAAACTTAAATCCTATTTTTATTTATGAAAATCTTAATAATCAGGAAACAAAGAATGAAATAAAAAGAGACGTCAACAAGATTAGTGGTATTTATTTAATTTTAAATAAAATAACCGGTGATTATTATATAGGATCAGCCTCTACTAATAAAATCTATAGCAGATTTTATAGACATTTAATTAATTTTACGGGAAGTAAAATAGTAAAATTAGCTGTGAAAAAGTACGGTTTAGACAATTTCGCTTTTATTATATTGGAGTTATTTCCAGAAGAGGTTAATGTAGAAAATAATAAGAAATTACTAGATTTAGAAGACTTTTATTTGAAAACATTATTACCTAATTATAATATATTAACTGAGGCTGGTTCAAGTTTTGGTTATAAACATACTGAAGTAACTAGGATCAAAATGAAAGCAAATTATAGTGAAAAACGTCGTGAAGCTATAGGCAGCTTAAATAGAGGTAAAACTTTGAGTGAAGAAACTAAAGTTAAAATAAAAGAAAAAGCTTTAATTAGGACAGAACCTCGTATATTATCTAAAGAATTCTTAGATACAATGAAAAACAATTCAAAAGGCATAGTGTTATATAATATAAGTAATAACACGTTGTATGGTGAATATCCTAGTATCTTAGAAGCTTCAAAAAGTTTAAATTGTAGTGATAAAACTATTAGAAGAGTTTTAAAAACAGAAAAAAAAATTCTCTTAAGACGTTGAAGAGTTAAATACAAATAATTATATATTTATATCATAGTCCCACGAGTTAAAAATTTTATGCAACTTCTAGAAGGAAATAAAAATTAAAGTGGAATAACCTGACAGGATTATTGAAGAAATATTTATATTTCTTTGGCGACATATAGTGAAAACGATCAAAAGATTATGGCGGAGTGGAAAACTTCTACTATCACGTATTAATAATAGATCGTCGGTTATCTAGATAATCGCGACAGACTGGGTCACTTATGGGTGGCTGAAATGCTGCTTAATGCACAGGCGAAACTTTTGGTTAGAAAATTAATTAATAGAATATACGAATTCAAAGTTATTCTAGCTTATTCTATAATATATGTAGATAAGTAAGTTAGTATGTATTGCCATTCGGACAAATGTCCTTATGAGGTAAAAGATTTGCCTCAAATGTATAACTAATCCAAATTACAAAAAACAAGTACAATTTGACCTGAATTAACCTTTTTACTTAATCCTCCTATTTGCTCTTTTAAACCAAATGAACTTACTTCTACTAACTCACCTCCCTCACTTCAAAAAAAAAAATGGCAGGTTTAACCTGCCATTTCAGAAAAAACTTGCTGAATCACAGCTACTACCCCACTGACAATCGTCTCAACATCCTTATCTGTGATATTGAAGGGAGGCGCAAGGATAATGTGGTCTCCTTCAATACCATTAACGCTCCCAGTTCCAGGATAAAAGGTCATGTTGAATGAGGGGGAGATGGCCAATTCTAGAATCTTCTGAGAAATGCCTACTTCAGGAGGAAAAGGCTGTTTTGTCCTTCTGTCCTTCACAAACTCTATGCCCCAAAAAAGACCCCCTCCCCTAATATCCCCTACATTAGGGTGTCCACCTAGATAAATTTTCAAACGTGCCCCCAATACTGTCCCCCGTCTGGTGACCATTTCAAGTAAATTTTCTTCCCGGATGATTCGCTGAACTTCCAGAGCAGCAGCTGCCTGTATTGGCATGGCTTGGTAGGTCAAGCCATGGATAAACTGTCCACTTCCTTCCATTATCGTTTTTACTACCTTCTGGGATAATAACATGGCCGCGATAGGTTGATATCCGCCTCCTAGCCCTTTTCCCATGGTTTGGATATCAGGGACAATACCCTCTGCCTGCCACGCGTGTAAAGTGCCTGTGCGGCCTGAGCCGCACATCACTTCATCTAGGATGAAAAGAGCACCGTACTTGTGGCAAACATCTCGCATGGCTTTAAGATAGCCAGGCACATAGGGAACACATCCAAGGGCGGCGCCGACGACAGGCTCTGCAATAAAACCGATTACGGTTTCCGGCCCTAATTCGCGGAATTTATTATCGAGTTCGGTAGCTTTTCGGGTAACGAAGGCAGCATCCGATTCACCTTCTTCCTGTTGACGATAGGGGTTACAGGAAGAAATGTGGTGTACATTATCCATCAGGAATGGAATATAAGGTTGTCTCCGGGTTATAAACCCGGAGACGCTTAGAGCCCCAATCGTATTGCCGTGATATGAATTTTCACGGGCGATAAAATTGACACGAGGAGTATCCTTGTTTTTTTCGTAAAAAAATTGACGAGATAATTTAATGGCTGCCTCCATGGCTTCTGAGCCGGAACCTGTCAAGTAGACTCTGGCCATTTCTCCATTCGTTCCCTGGATGAGCTCCTTACACAGGTCTTTGACAACTGGGCTGGCCCAAAATGAGGATGCAAGATAGGTTACGCCGGTAAGTGACTGTTCATACATAGCTTGGATGACTCTTTCATGTCCGTAGCCAAGACAAGAAACAGCCGCTCCGCCGCAAGCGTCGAAGATTTTGCGATTTTCGCTCGTTAAAAGGTAATTACCTTCTGCACTAACTATTTCAGGGTATTCCTTGCGAAGATTACGGTGAAAGCCGTATTCGACATGAGATTCCTCGGTGATAGGTGAAAAAGCCATAGTGTAGTATGATATTTGTGTAAGGTTGTGACTAAAAGAAGACTCCAAGAGTTGATGAGGATAAAGTTTTATGGTGATTGAAATGGTATAGATTAGTTGTTATAATATGAAGTTACTTGGGAAGGTTGAATTTTCAAGGTTGAAGGAATAGAAAACAGAGAAGATATTACATCCTTATATACTTTTCTTTCTCTAGATTACATCTAAGTTTTCTACCCTTTTCCCCCGGCTACGCCGGGGGAATAGGGTATTGATTTCTTAACAAAATCCGTGATAATTTGCAAGGTGTCATACCTCCCTTTCAGTATGACTCAATAGACCAGATGATCAAAAATGAAAATAAATAAAAGATAAGGAAATAGCCAAAATGATAGGCTAGAATATCTCATATGACCTAAGGTTACAAGCAGGATGACGCGTCATCAGTAAATGAGGGGAAAAATTTAATGCTTATGATAAGGATGACGTGTTACGGACTCATATTTTTACCTAACTGCAGAGGTATCATACATAGAAGGTAGTCAAGATAACGGTTGCATAGTGGAGAACTTGCACAAATGCTGGAAGGTGAATAGCCATGTGATCTCGTATCTGAAAATGCCAAGAATATTTTAATTTATTTTTGTGAATCTGTTGGTTGATCAGTTATCACAAGACTATAAGGAATGCTCTACACATGTAGGTGAAAAAAGTGTAACTCAAAGGGAAGGTGTGATTCGTCTAGATAATAAGATGTGTCATATATCCTAGATGTCACCTCTATTCAGTGATCATCTTATATTTGGCAGCTAAACCTATCAAGTGGACTAGATCGTATGATTATTACGTAAGAGTTGTAGTCTTTTCATCTTTACAGGTAGAAAAAGCAGTATGAGGGAGGGTTGTGTAACAAGGAAGACAAGTGGCAAAAATGAAGTGCATGAAATATGACAGGGTAGATCTAATATTAGATAGTGAAGAAATGCCCATAAGAGTTTTTATTGGGTATGTAGATGGAAGGAATCTTGGCAATGTGGAGTATAAAGATGAAAACCTGTTTTCAGGGCTTTGCCCAGAAATATCCTTATCTTATGACCCAATGATCGACATAAACAAAATAGGTTTGCGTAATTATAAATGAAACAATATACACAAACAACGAATAAGATTCCTAGATATTTATTGCATGACTCCTGAACGATGTGGCGATAGGTGATTCGTTCGATCTTTGAGCGATTTATGTAGTATGATTTTTAGATTGATCGGTAGATGGTGTAGGATAAACAACCGATGACGGGGATTTCCTCACAAAGTGCGGGCGGCGCCTAAAAATATTCGCAGCCGCCTCTTCCCCGGCTACGCCGGGGAAAAGGGGTCGTGATTTGTTTAAGCTTATCTATTAGTTATAACCTTAGGTAAAAAATCTTGGCATACCTATATACTAGATAAGGTTGCGTAAGATGGTGTGGCAATCATTTTTCGTTTTGAAGCATAACCTTTTATTAAGGATTTAATTTCACCGCTTCAAAAGCTATATAAGCTTCCAGTTCTCCCTGCTTCGCTGAATTACTCTAAGTTAATATTCTCATCCTCTATCGAGCTACTTTTTTTGGCTAGCCTTTAGTTTACTTATAGAAAGTCCATCCTATTCGATTAGATATTCTTTTAATCATGGATCACCGTACTACACAATGCACTGGCGGTACAGGGTATCCTCCCTTTTCCCCAGGGGGAACTCCTAGGTTTGATGGTCTCCCTACTAGTTCTGAGCTATTAGTTTCTGCCCATCGTCAAGATCAGGACAAAACTAGTACTTCACTTTCTCAACTTAAAGAGGAGAACCCTGCCAACTCTTTATTTTCGAACTGCTCTAAAGCAAATACTTTCGAACCTCGAGAGGCTGAATATGCAGATCAGTCAGGAGATACTGAGTTGAATACTGAGTGTAAGTTCTATCCTTATATTAATATTCTTATTACTGATTCACTATTAGTGGAATCCATTAGTTCGAGAACTCTTTCGGAGGAATCTGATAAGGCTGAGTCGGTGAAACCTTCAAGAATTAGAGGTAAAAACTATACAGGTAAGTTTTATTGCCGTATTAATGTAATAATATTAATTTATTACTAGCGAGATCTCGCGTTCACCATGATGGATACCGTTGGCGTATAGGACCTAGAAATCTTACGGAAAAATCTGCTCTAAATATAAAACGTAATGCGATTCGAAACAAGATTCCTTCTGAATCAGTTCAGAAAGAATACACAAATGTTGTTTTGAAAAAGCATCCTTCTACCTTAACGCTTTTGGAAAAACTAGAGGGGGTTGTTAAGGAACATTTTAAGGAAGACAATGCCCTGGAAGGTAGTACGACGGCTATGGCTTCGGCAGATATTTTGTCATGGATACAAATTAATATGGAGGATATAGCAAAAAAGGATGAACAAAAAATTACGGAATTCAGTGTTAATTTTAAACATATTAGTTATATATAGTAGCATAATTTAGGTGAGGCAATATTTACTTAAAACTCCCTTTTTTTAATTATTATGCTGCAATGCTAGTGAAAACGGTCAAATATATTTGTTTAGTATAAAGACCGTCGGTAGAGTAAACTATTGCTACAGACTGGTTCACTGGTGGGTGGCTGCAACGCTGCTTAATGTACAGTCGAAGTCTTTTTTATATAATTAATATATTTTTATATTGAAACACAAGGCTTTATATTATATTAAATTAATTTATTTTTAATAAATATAAAGTACAGGATTTGCTTGTTTTAAACATGAAAAGCTTAACAATATAGCTAGAATGAGTAAATTAAAGACTTGGCTACTGTTATTACAAATCTTATTAGTGCTATACCATGAATTGGACAAGATATTGTTGAGTCAAAAAACAACATAGTTATTTTTACTATATTTATTTATATTATTCCAGTTTTATACGGATTATTTGTATTTATTACGAACATAATAATTAAATTTACTAAATTGGATACTTCATTACCTACTATAGGAACTGTTCATAAAAATGCTTTAAAAAAAAACCCTAAATCTATAAGGTTGGATAAACAAGAATATCTTTTATTACCTTCATCTTTTTTAGCTTTTTTAGTTGGATTAATAGATGGAGACGGATATATTCAAATAGGTAAAACACCTAAAGGATATATAACTATGAGATTAGTTATATCATTACATCAAGATGATGTATCTTGTTTAGAATACATTCAATCAGTTTTAAAATTAGGTTCAGTTAATGTATACAAAGATTTAAAAAGTCCAACTTGTAGATTAGTAATAAATAAAACTGATTTACAAGAGGTATTATTTCCATTATTGGTTTATAATAATCTTTATTTTTTAACTAATACTAGAGTAGAACAATTTAATTTGGCTATGTTTATATTAAAAAATGATATAAAATTATACAGTGAATTGCCTAAATTAGAAAATATACCTATAGTCTTTGATATACCTAAAACACCCTTAGATTTTACTTTATTGCCTTTTTTTAAAAATTGAATAGTAGGGTTTACAACTGCAGAAGGTTCTTTTTTTATTAAAGCTAATAATGAGGGTTGTTTCCAATTAAAACAAAGAGCACATATTGATTTATTTGAGGCATTTAAATTAATATTTCAAACTAATAGAAAAATAGATATTACAAATAATTTTAATCAATTTAGTGTTAGCTCTAAAGCTGATATACAAAAAGTTATATATTATTTTTCATTTTCAGGCTTACATCCTTTAATGGGATTGAAATATATTCAATATGTTAAATGGTTAAATGATTTACGTAAAAGTTCACGTTATAGTAATTTAAATTATCCTTAGAAATATAATAAATATAGTAATAACTACGGGCTCCTTAAAATAGTAATATTTTAGAGGCAAATGGGGAAAATTACGAAAACGTCTAATATTATATTACCTCCTAAATATTAAGACTATTTGTAGCAAAGCTTAATCTGATATATATAGAGATTAAGAATGTTCAACGACTAATGAGTGAGTTATATCAACAATAAGCTCAACACGATACCCCCATAACCATAAATTTTATATGGTTAAAGACATAGTCTAATTATATCTTAAAAGATATAGGTATAAATTAAATATTTATACAAAAATTTCATGTCATTTGAGGAGGTTTATACACAGATGAACCACACTGCGGCGACGTAGTGTTAAAAATCCTGCTTAATGCTGGAAAATCTCCCAATCTAGGATTTGCATACGAATTATTCTTGAATTTAATATCAACTATTTACGTAAAAATTGCAATGACATGGAGACAATCAGCCGGGGTGAGAAGTTTACATACTTCAGAAGCCTCTCAGAGACTACACGCAGGAGATCTTACCTATGCTTATATAGTAGGTTTATTTGAAGGTGATGGTTTTTTTAGTATTACAAAAAAAGGTAAATATCTAACATACGAACTGGGTATTGAATTGTCAATAAGAGACGTTCAATTAATATATAAAATTAAAAGTTTATTAGGTGTAGGTGTTGTAAGTTTCAGAAAAAGAAAGGAAATTGAAATGGTATCTTTAAGAATTAGAAATAAAGACCACTTAAAATTTTTTATTTTACCTATTTTTGATAAATACCCTTTGTTTTCTAATAAACAATATGATTACTTAAGATTTAAAAACGCTTTACTATCAGGTATTATATTTTCAGAGGATTTACCTGAATATACTAGAAGTAGTAAACCTATAAATTGTATAAAATCTATTATAAGTACTTCTTATTTTCCTGCTTGATTAGTAGGGTTTATAGAGGCTGAAGGTTGTTTCAGTGTTTATAAGTTATCTAAAGATAAAGATTACTTAGTAGCTAGTTTCGATATTGCTCAAAGAGATGGAGATATTTTAATATCTGCTATTCGAGAGTATTTATCTTTTACTAATGCTATATATCTAGATATAACTAATTGTTCCAAATTAAAAGTTACAAGTGTAAGATCAATAGAAAATGTAGTGAAATTTTTAAAAAATGCACCTGTAAAATTATTAGGTCATAAGAAATTACAATATTTATTATGAATAAAACAATTACGCACAATACCTAGATATTCAGAAAAAATTAAAATACCTTCAAATTACTAAAAATAACCTGGAGATCATGATATAGTCCGATCAATAAATAAATTTATTGAGTGTAATGATAGTTTGTTTATTTCAAATGAAGTTACCAACATAAATGCTCTGTAAATAATGCAACATTAAATAGATTTTTTGCATTACATTTTGTATTACCATTTGTATTGGCTGCATTAGCTTTAATGCATTTAATAGCACTCCATGACACTGCAGGGTTTATAAAAGGTATCTTTATTTGTTACCTTATGTTACCTTTTGCTCTTTACTTACTCTTTATAGATCTAACTACTATTATTATTGTCTGGTTAAACATATTTGACTTTTTCACTGCTATCAAATCTAGTGTGCTATCTCGTGTTTATTGTGCCGTAAAATTTAGTAGAAGTCGTAGTATTAAATTTATTCACACGAGTGTAAGTGTTCGTAGTTATAGTTGTACTTCTTCTGCCATAAATAAACCTTGTCTACTCCCCAGAAGACAATGTACACTAGTACGGAGTAGTTTAAATGATTTTTATGAATGATTCGTAGGATTTGCTGACGCGGAATCTTCTTTCTTCATTAAAAAAGTTAAAGAATCTGGTTATGAGTTTGAGTTTAAAATTAGTTTACATGTTGATGACCTAGAAGTCTTACTTTTTATTCAAAAAAATTTAGGAGTAGGTAGAGTAGATACTTCTGGTAAATTTGCAAGTTTCCGTGTAAGTAAACATAAAGATCTTCCTATATTATTGGAGATTTTTGATAAATTTACACTTAATTCTACCAAATATCTTAATTATTTAGACTTCAAAAAAGCCTTTGAATTATATACGTCATCTAAATCAAAATTGCCTTCAACAATAGAATTAATATCTCAGATAAAAATGGGAATGAATAGCTTGAGAACTGAATTTACCATGCCAAAATCTCATCAATTACGTATAACTCCTTATTGAGTATTAGGATTTGTAGAGGGGGAAGGTAGCTTTTCCGTTCAAAGAAATAATAATTTCCCTTTAACTTTTTCATTGACTCAAAAGCATAATTCAGATTTAGTGAAAGCCATACAAGATTTCTTTATTAGTTTAGGTGTAAGCCGTAATTGACGTAATCACAACCATGCGATAGCTGTATCATCAGATAAAAGAATTAGTAGTAGTACTGAGGATATAAATTCTTTATTTATCAATCGTGTTGATTATATAACTAATGTGCTAATACCTTTCCTTGATTCTTTAACTTGACATAGTAAAAAAGAAAAAGACTATGAAGACTGAAAAACTATTTTAAAACTTAAAAAATTAGGTCTTCACTATGTTGAAGAAGGAGTTAGAGTTATAAATCTTATTTTAAGTCAAATGAATCTTAATAGATTATCAAGTAACAAATCAAGAATGAGTCAAGCCCAAATTGATGCCCTTCAATTGGATATTGTAAGATTATTAGGAGGACCTTCTAATCTGGAGATAAAAGAGGATGGAAGAGTATTCATCAAGTCTTTAAATAAATATTACACAGGAAGCGGTAATATTAAAGTAGAACTCCTAGAAAAAAATGGTTTAGTCTTTAATACATTTGATTCTATATCTGAATGCGCTAAATTTTTAGGCTTAGCTCCACGTACAGTTACCACAAGGTTGGATAAAAATCAACCCGTAACAGTAGGGAATAAAGAATTATTGATAAAGAAAGTGATAAACGTGAGTAAAGAGCCGTAAAAAGGAAAAACTGATACTTGGCCCTAAATTTAAATATATAAAATCAACATCAATCCAACTGTCCTCCACTTCTAATCATCATAATGCTCGGTGTATATGTAGACTACCCTTGATTACTAGAAGACAACTTTCTAATAAAGTAATAAAACTAGCTTTTATATTGCCTAATTATAAAGCTTCTAAAAGAATAGGTCCGCATAACGAAGATGTGATCTCTTTGTTGGTAGGTTCATTATTAGGCGGTTGCCTTGCTGAGCGGGAAAAAAGTGGAGGTGTTAGATTTTGATTTAAACAATCTGAAGCACATAAGGATTATATCTTTTGGTTATACGAATTTTTTAACAAAAGGGGTTATTGTACTAATAACTTACCGGTTTTTTTTAAAGAGGGTGATAAATTGCAGTATACAGGCTACCGTTTTTGTACATATAGTTATAGAAGTTTAATGTGGCTATGAAAATTGTTTTATAGTCATAATAAGCAAAAAAGAGTGCCTAAAAATATAGCTGATTTATTAACACCTCTAGGTTTAGCCGTTTGGATTTGTGAGGGTGGTAGTTTTCACAGATTCAGGGTTAGACTTCATACGAATTGTTTTACACAACAAGAGGTAATGTTATTATCAATAGCTTTAGAAACTAGATTTAATATAAAAAGCACGTTACATAAAAATAA
The DNA here is from genome assembly GCA_902805455.1 of Daldinia concentrica. Lineage (NCBI taxonomy): Eukaryota > Fungi > Ascomycota > Sordariomycetes > Xylariales > Hypoxylaceae > Daldinia > Daldinia concentrica. Next base: position 24,009 of record CADCSW010000016.1, read on the forward strand.
ATTAAATTTTCTATTATATATTAAACTAGAATCTATGCCCTTATTAAAAGAATTGGTCGTACCATATATAATTCCTAGTATGCGCTACAAATTAGGATTGTAATATATCTAAGTAGTCGTGAGATAAATATTAATCTCTAAGTTTCCGACAGGAGACTTAAATTATAGGATCTTCGTCATCTTATGGTTTGGCAATGCTGGTGAAAACGGTTAAAATATTAATATCTCTCTTAGTCGCTTAGGATGGAGTTAAAATATATCTGGGCTGAGAGAGAAGCACCTAATATTAATACAAGACCGTCGGACATATTAATCCTTACTTTTGTCTAAAATATGGTCGCTACAGACTGGGTCGCCGGTGGGTATTCTTTAAAGAATACTTAATGTACAGTCGAATTTGTTATGCAAGTAACCCTTTAGGTGTATCAGGTAATTATGACAGATTACCATTTGCTCCATATTTCTTATTTAAAGATTTAATAACAATCTTTATCTTTATATTTGTTTTAAGTCTATTTGTGTTCTTTATGCCTAATTACCTAGGTGATTCAGAGAACTACATTATGGCAAATCCAATGCAGACACCACCTGCCATTGTTCCTGAATGGTACTTGCTTCCCTTCTATGCTATTTTAAGATCTATACCTAATAAACTCTTGGGAGTTATAGCTATGTTCAGTGCATTATTAGTTATAATGTTGCTACCTATTACAGATATGGGTAGATCTAAAGGTTTGCAATTCAAGCCCCTTAACAAAATAGCTTTTTATATATTTGTAGCTAATTTCTTAGTATTAATGCAGTTAGGTGCTAAACATGTTGAATCTCCATTTATAGAATTTGGGCAAATAAGTACAGTTTTATATTTTGCACATTTTATTTTAATAGTTCCTGTATTAAGTATCATAGAGAATACTTTAATAGATATTCATTTTAACACTAAACGTAAAACCGCGAATCTAGGTAGTAATTAGACTAGAAAAAGGACATATACTTATATAGTTATCACCCGTAACTGTTGCAATTATTGTTCAACATAATGTTAACTCTGAAATTTTGTATGTATCCGATACTATTCTAGCCGTATTTCTTTCGTTAACTGTTACAAGTTTGGCATTAAATGAGGCTATAAAGTGAATTCCGGCTACGCCCCAACGTTAAATGGAGATGGAGCAGTAGTTAATGCTGCTTTGGAAGCTAGAGAACATATAAGATAAATCCCTAATCGTTTAAGGGATATAAGTAATTTAATTGAAATATTAAATGATCAATTAAGAAATTGATCTCTTAATGATGCAGAATAAACCTTTTTTTTTCAAATACTTCCATTAATTAAATACGAATTTACTCTAATTATTAGGGATTTAAATATTTTGATTTTAACCCTTAATTATTTAGGAGCAAATGTATTAGAAGTTTACCTACATTGACTCTATATTATGTACAACTCTAGTAATGATTTTATAAATAATTGTAATAATTTAGCTCCTATTTTTGAACAATTAGGTATTGGTTTTTAATATAAATTATAGTAAAGAGTCTTTGTATTAATTAAATTAAAGTTTTAGTTTTGAATCGTAAGTTAATAAACTAAAAATGTATGACGCCCCCTTTTTAAGATTATCTTTTTAAGATACGGCGCCTTTTCCCCCGGCTGCGCCTAGCTTGCGCAGGCGTAGCCGGCTTCGCCCCCCCTTAACCCCCGGCTACGCCTAGCTTGCGCAGGGTAGGGTGCGAAAGAGGCTGAAAATTAAATGAAAAATCTTTATAAAGATTATGATGTAGTTGGTCTACGCTTTGATTGCAGATCTTAAGCTTGAGGTTCAATTCCTCCATAATCTTGTTTTATTTTTGTATAACTATCTAGCTTCTTTTTCTCAATATTTAAATAAATACTAATATAATTTAAAGACTTATACTTATTAATTATGAAGAATGCTTATGCCTATGTATATCATTCAAGATCTAGATGATAGGCACACGCAAGGTAATAATGGGTTAAATAATTTAAATTCTTCTATTAGTATTTGGTTAGAGCGATGATTTTTATCAACAAATGCGAAGGATATAGGTACGTTATATTTAATGTTTGCTTTATTTTCAGGGTTATTAGGTACAGCCTTCTCAGTGCTTGTGCGAATGGAACTTAGCGGTCCAGGTGTACAATATATTGCTGACAATCAATTATATAACAGTATCATAACCGCTCATGCGATCCTTATGATATTCTTTATGGTCGAAAAATATTATATATTAAGATTACAACCTTTTACTTTTTTAAAGTAAATGATGATAATAACAATTCACCCTTTATAAGTGAGTCTTCTAATTGTGATGATGATCATTTTAACAAAAACCAAGATTATAATAATAATTCTCAAGATGAAAATAATCAAGGTGAAAACAATCATAATAAAAATAATTATGTCGCTTGCGCAAAAAAACACAATTATGTTAAAGTACTAGTATATGACCCTTACAATAATAGGGATATTATACTTAAAGTTACTAAGAAACAAAAAGGTGTTTATGTTTGAGAAACGTTAGATGGAAAACATATGTATGTAGGACATTCCATTAATTTATATAATAGAATAAGTTCTTATTTTATGCCATCTATACTAAAAACCAAAGCACGTAGAGTTTTACGTTATCTTAATAAATATGGTTTTAGTAATATTAAATTAACTATTTATATTATTAATGAAAAATCTAGTTTAGATCAAGTTGTTGAACTAGAGCAACATTTTATTGATAGTCTAAAACCAAATCTTAATGTAGATTTAGTAGCTAGTAGTTCTGGATACCATGAACCTATGAGTCAAGAAATACGTGAAAAACTTCGTAGACAAAGAGGTGTTCCAGTGTATCTCTACTTAGCTAAATATTTTACTTTGTTGTATATATTTGAATCAAAGCAACAATTGTATAGTTCAATAAGTATGCATCATAATACTTTAAATGATTGTTTAAATCTAGGTAATATATATCTAGATTCTTTCTTTTTTTCTCTAGATTTAATAGAAGAATCTCCTAAAACTAATTTACTTAGTATGGATGAAATCCAAAGTTTAGTTTCAGATAAACGAGATAAATATGTTAAACACCCTGCAGCTGTGTCTATTTTAGCAGAATTTAAAGACGAACCTACAAAAAATCTAGAATTTAATTCTTTAAATAGTTTAGCTAAACATTTAAAAGGTGATCGTCAGGTTATTAGAGAATACTTAAAAGGAGAGAAAGCTGGTTATTATCGAGGTAAATGAAAATTTACTTATAAATCTTAATATATAAATGGCATGGCCGGGTAAGGTGGAAACATCTTACTTTACATTCACTATTTGCTGGAATCCCTTTATAGCCTTTGGAACTAGTAATGCAGACTTTATTTGACATACAAGCGGCATAATACAGTAACATTTCAAAGAATTAGGCAATCAGCAGGAAACCAAATATAATTGGGCTCATTGTAGCATTAAACACTTTTATAGAGTAGGTTCTTCAGAGACTACACGTGAATACCTTAGTAAATATTTATTATTTAAAGGTAAAGATATAGTCCGGGCATTGATGAAAGTCAATGAGAAAGCAACAATAATTATTGTTGAATAATAATAAGAGGCATGCCAGTTATCTTAGTAATATATTTAGTTTTTAGAAATTTTTATGTTAAAGATATTAGAGGTTATGTTATCTTTTTTTCTGAGGCGAAGCCTCCTCCAGCGCTTGCGCGGCCGGAGACTTTTTTATATAAAAGTTTTATTGTAATACTTTTAGATTATTTATGTCTTACGCTGCGCAGCCATTTAATAACTAAAAATAAAATTAGTATTCAAAGTAACACTTATTTAAACACAGGTAAAAGAAACTTTAGTACTGTAAGGGAAAACTATAAAAAAGGTTCAAGAAAAACTTTGAGTTCACCAGAGTCAAAACCTTATGAGGATTTATATACAGGCAGAGGGATACCTAAATATGAACCTATTTGAGTAAAAGATAATGGTAAAGAAAGAAGCCCGTTCGGGGCTTCTTGAGCTCAAGATGAAAAAGATAGATTATCTTACCCTTCTAACTATCCTTGTAATTATATTAATATATCAGATCCTTATCACAATAGAAAATTAATTAAAGATACATATAAACCTACAGGAATATGCTTAGTAGGATCTTCATCCAATAGCGTTGAAAGAGTATTAAGTTACTTTGAAAAAAATTATTTGTTCTTAGATGCTAGAAGAGGTGTACAGTTCTTAGCAGAATTTGTAAATAAGGTGTATATAATATAAACAAGGGTCTTTGTTAGCAACTGTTTTTAGTAAAAGGCCTGGTTGTAGATATAACTGAAATAGAGGTATTAAATGTAAATAAGAAATAAAAACCCGAAAAGAATTTAACATAGCTGCACTAAGATACCTGGCCTGTACTTATTAAGGTATTTGTTTTTAAGATCTTTATAAAAAAATTTTTTTAATGTAATATGCGAGATATGATCTTAAATAAAATGCATGCCGATTATTTATAGAAATATAAATATTGCATCAGGAAAAGTATTCTATATATATCCTCAGATATATGTTAAGGAAAACTTTTTTATGGGAAGATCCCGAAATAATACCTGCTTCAATTTTTCTGAGGCGAAGCCTCCTCCAGCGCTTGCGCGGCCGGAGACTAAACATCGGATTTTATGATTTAGTGTTAATAGATCATTTTCTACTTCAGCGTATAAAAGTCATAATAATCAAAGATTAAACCCTAACTGGGTAACAGGGTTCGTAGATGCTGAGGGGTGCTTTACGGTTAATATACGTAAAAACCCTAAATCTAAATTGGGTTGAACGGTTCAACCTATCTTTCAAATTAATCTTCATAAAAAAGATAAAACAATCTTGGAATGCTTAAAATCTTATTTTGGGGGCGTAGCCGGGAATATTAAGAGATAATTTATTAATTAAGAATTTAGTTCAATATTTAGATTGTGGAGATTATAGTGAAAGATTTACTCAAGGACCCTTGTGTACTTTTACGGTTCGTAAATTAAAGGATATTCTTGAAAAGATAATTCCATTCTTTGATAAGTATCCTATTGAAAGATCAAAATTTTTAGATTATCAAGATTTTAGAAAAGTAGCTCTTTTAATGGAAAATAAGGCTCATCTTACTACGGAAGGTTTAGATAGCATACGTAAAATAAAATCCGGTATGAATAAGGGAAGAATATAAGAAAAACTTTTTTTTTATGTAGCTTCGTTCTCTCTCCTCTTCCTAATCTCGGCTTCGTGTCCTCCGGACACTAAAAATATAGATTTAACTATAATTTATTTCGACTATAATAAGACTACAGCTCGAGATATAAAAATTCTTGAAGCTTATTTTATTAATGAGTTAAATAGTAGTTTAAATTCTCAAAAATATGTTTATTTACCACCTGAACCCTTAGAATCTGTTTTACCGTTTATAAATATAACAAATAGAGATACTTCTGTACCTATATTTTTATACGGACCAGATTTAAAGAGAGTACTTTATATTTTTAATTCAAAAACTACATTATATAATGATTTTAATATACATTGAAATACTGTAGATAAATATTTGGATAAGTTCCTGCGCAGGCCGAAGGCCTAGCTGGACTGCTACGCTGTAGATAATAAATTATATAATTATTTTACTTTTTCCACTAAAATTTTAGAAGGTTCAGATTTAGATAATCTTTTAAGTTTAAATGAACTATTAGATATTAAAACTAATGTTGACCCTAATGTACCTAGAAGAGGACAAAGAGTAAAACTAAAAGACCTGAAAAAAACCTAGAATACGAATTTTTTAGTTTAAGTAAGGCAGCTAAATTTATAGAAGAGACAGAAGGGAGTTGCGACGCTGGAACTTTAAGAAGTCATATGAAAAATAACACTCTTTATAAAAATAAATGAAAAGTCTCCGGCCGCGCAAGCGCTGGAGGAGGCTTCGCCTCAGAAAAATTGTAAGATTATTTAGTAGATTTGGGTGCGAGGTGTAATTCCGCCCTAAATCCTTAACCTCTTTTAAGTTAAAACGTATGGTGCGACACGAAGGTTGTAGTAATAATGAATTTGAAATAATTCTAGGTGTACTCTCACCTAAGTCTAGATGAATACGATAAATTGGTAACGGTTTAGTGTAAAGCTTCATTGACAATGCTTTGAATATACATTTAAAAATATATAACATGTATAAATCTTAGTTAGGCTGTGAGATAAAAGGATAAACGCAAGTGAAGATATGGTTAAAAAACGAATTAGATAGGTGTGAGCACTCATACATGTGAACCAGAGTCAATAAATCTTTTCGTTTAGAGTATCTATCCAAAATCTCGTATATTAAAGATTTAATATCTTTAAGTTGTATTACTACAGTAACGTGGTAAATCTTATTGTCTCCTATTAAATATTCAGCTTTTTGAGATAGCTACTTATTAATAGGAGGTGTCTTATAAGTAATTAAAAAGGCATATCGGTAGTAAGACAGAAGATAGATCAAAAAGCTAATGGTCATTTGTAATGAATGATATAATCTCTTAATGAGTAAGCATGAAAATGCGCAGACTTGATCATAGGCCCTTTAAATTTATTGCCTTTTTCGGCGTAGCTTACTATTTAATTAGTTAAGTTTTATGTTAATAAATTAAGGGTTTGAGCCGTGTGCGGGGGAACTCGCACGCACGGTTCTTAGAGGGGGAAAGCTTGTGAGAGCCTACCTATCTCGATCCAGCTTTAATTGGAGGTTTCGGTAAGAATAAAATAAAAACTTTTACAACTTTAGCTTCTTCTGCGGAAGCTAAAGAGGAAAATGATGAAAAGGATTTAAATTTATTACGTAATAAAATAGGGGCTTATTTAGCTGGATTAATAGAGGCTGACGGTTCATTTGCTATTCACGACAAAAATTCAAAAGCTAAAAAATATGCTCCTAAAATTTTCTTAGTGTTTAGTTTAAATGATAACCCTTTAGCTGAAAAATTAGTATCAATCACTAAAGTAGGTAAAATATATAAAAAAGAAAATCAAGGTTGCGTATTATGAAATATTCAAAATAGCGAAGATGTTATAAAAATAATTCATATTATTAACGGGTATTTCAGGTCAGCAAAAATCTCTGAATTACACAAATCTATTATTTGATTTAATGAAAATCTTAACATGAATATAGAAATTTTACCTTTAGATAACTCAAGTATAGGTAGTAACGCTTGATTAGCTGGATTTTCACTCAAAAGATCTTCTTTTTCTATATCTACAAATAATAATAATACAAGAGTCATATTAAACTTTAAATTAAAAATAAATATTGTTTTAGATAATTTTAATAAAGTAAGTTTGTTAAACTGATTATCGCTTTTTTGTCAAATAAGTGAATATTTAAATACTAGCTTTAGTACTGAAATTAAATATTTACCACACAAAAAATGTACATTTATAGTTTATGCTTATACACCAAAAAGTAAAGAAAAGATTATAGAATATTTTAACCAATACCCATTATTAGGTAAAATATATTTAGATTACATACTTTGATTTGAAACTTTTAAGATTACAGGTGATAAAAATACAGTAAATTGTCAGGCTAAAGCAGCTATTGTAAACTTAAAATCTGAAAACTTAAGAAATAATTCACGTCGCGTAGATATGAATAAAAATTTAAATTATTATTTACCTAATTTTATAGCCGGAGGCTCAGAATCTAACTTAAAATTTAGTGGTCAAAGATACTATTGTACACAAATAGAGAATAAAAGTTCTAATGAAAATATGGCTTGACTTTTAACAGGATTTTCAGATGGTGAAGCTAATTTTTATATATCTATTTTAAAAAATGATAAATCAAAAATAGGGTTTTCAACCCGACTAACTTTTGAAATTAATTTACATAAAAAAGATAAAGCTACATTAGAATTATTCCAATCCTTTTTAGGTATTGGGGTAATAAATAATAAATCTGACTCTGTTAATTTTAAAATCACTAATCCTGAAGATTTAAAAGTAGTAATAAACCATTTTGATAATTATCCTTTAATTACTCAAAAATGTGCGGATTTTCATTTATTTAAAAGAGCCTTTTATATAATTAAATCGAAAGAACATTTAACTATTGAAGGGTTAAAAAAATTAGTGGCGATTAAAGCTTCAATGAATAGATGTAATTTACCATCAAACTTAAAAATAGCTTTTTCAGATATTACACCTATACAAAGACCTTTAATTATAGATCAAGAAATAAAAAATCCTTTCTGATTATCAGGTTTTACGAGTGCTGAAGGAAGTTTTTTTGCTTATTTTTATGAAGCTTTAAGTTCTAAATTAGGTAAAAAAGTTAGTATACGGTTTTCCTTAGCTCAACATTCATACCCCTCCGGGGTGAGGGATGAAGCATTAATTAGAAGTTTAGTACAATACTTAGGTTGTGGTCAAGTTAATGTTAGAGCAAATGGAAATGCTGTTGATTTTAAAATAACTAAATTTGAGAATTTAATTGACAAATTAATACCATTCTTTGTATCTAACCCTCTTATAGGAACAAAAGCTTTAGATTTTGAGGATTTTTGTAAAATTGCAGAATTAATGAAAAATAAAGCTCATTTGACACCTCAAGGGTTAGAGGAAATTCAAAAGATAAAAGATGGTATGAATTTAAAAAGAAAATAACCTTTAACAAGCTCTTAATTAGGCTTGTGCCTCATAAAATAAAAAGTGTTATTCATGCCCTATACCTTTTCGGTTAGGGGCCAGGTAAGTAGTAAAGTATTCTCATATAATAGTAATGTGTAATGATAAACATAATATAAATATCTATGTTTAGAGTTTAATTAAATAAATATTATTTTATTAATAAACAGATTAGAAGCGTAGCCTTTGTCTCTTTATAAGTAAGGAGGAGAGGGTAAAACTTAAATCATTTTATTTGACCAGAATTAGGCCTAAGGGCCAGAGTAAAAAATACTCTTTTTGGAATTTAATTTTTGTATAAGCTGACCTAAAAATAAGTAGATTATCTATTTTTAAATAATAATATAATATTTAAAGGTAAGTATTTATATAAGTATTTTGCAAGGCATGCAAGGCATGCGTACTCCTAAAATAGAGGCTTTACATAGAGCAATTAACTGGTATAATGAAAATATGAATAAGGAAATTAAACCTTTAGATTTAGATTCTTCTCCTATAAATAGTAATTCATGGTTAGCAGGGTTTACAGACGGAGATGGTAACTTTAGTTTAACATTAACAGATAGAAAGAAAAAAGGTGTAGTTACTTCGAAAAGAGTACAAGCTTTTTTCCGTATAGAATTAAGACAAAATTACCACAGAGAAGCTTCAATAGAACAAGGAGGTAATAGCTATTTTGAAATCTTAGATAAGATAGCTAGATACTTAACTGTAAATTTGTATTCTAGATCTAGAGAACAAAAAGATAAAATTTTCTATTCTTTTATGGTTATAGCACATAACTCAGAAAGCCATAAAAAAACTCTAGAGTATTTTGATCGTTATCCTTTATATTCTTCAAAATATTTAGCCTACAAAGATTGAAAATACGTAGTTGAACAAATTAAATTACGTGTCCTGACTTCGTAGGAGGAAAACCTTTAACAGCTGAAAATATACTAGAAATTCAAAAAATTAAGGCTCAATTTAATAATAACCGTAAAGTATTTGATTTTTCTCATTTAGATAGTTTAGATAAATAAAAACTTTATAAAGAAATTGCCGAAGGTAATAGTAATATTACCATAGAAAATATAACTATATGCGGGAAGTTCCTAAAGTTTTATTATAGGAGTTATGAAAGTTTATACATTTAAATATACATAACCCTCAAAACTAATAAAAATAGTAAAGGATAATCCGCAGGAAACGAAAATAAAATGAAATTTTTATGTAGGATCCTCAGAGACTATACGTTATACTCCAAAAATATCTAATTTTTGGATGAAGAGATAGTCCAAATGTAATTTAACGATTACAGAAAATTGAATTTCTTACTTCCATTGCTAGTAGGGGGACCAGACATTTATCTCTGAATTTAGTGTCGTGAGTTTTAATCTCACTTAGTTGTTATTAAGCATGACAATGTTATAGCAAAACATGTATATATGTAACAACCGGACATGGTGAAAATGGTTAACGACTCCCTAGTTGAAGACCGTCGGTGGCTATAAACATCGCTACAGACTGGATCACCAATGTAGAGCTGGAACGCTCGCAAATGTACAGTCGGGACTTAGAATCTTTTATATATTTAAAGGATTGATGTGAAGGGTTATTATAATTTTTATTGTAATTAAATGAACAGAGCATTAGAAACATCTGTGAGGTAAGCTCACTTTATATAACTAAGTTTGGGCAAAATTTACAAACGTTTCACCTCGTTACAAGGCTTTCTCTAAATATGCTAATTCTCTACACAGCGTATGTAATACTAGAAAATATACAACTTCAACTTTTGAGGACACAAGCTATAAAAATATATATAAACATATAGGTTCTTATTTAGCTGGTTTATTTGAAGGGGATGGTCACATCTCTATTAGTAAACCTGATTCAAAATCACACAATTTATCTTTGTCTATTACTTTTCATTTAAAAGATTTACCTTTAGCTAACAAATTAAAAGATGTTCTTGGATTTGGTTGAATTAGAATCAAAAAAGAGGACAATGCATGTGTTTTAACTTTTCATACAATAGATGGGTTAGTGTGTGTAGTTTCTCTTATGAATTCTTACTTAAGAACACCTAAGTTAAAAAAATTTCATGATTTAATTGACATATTAAACACTAAGTACGGTTTAACTTTAAAAAAACACACTGTTCAATTGGAAGATTTTAGTAAAGATGCCTGGTTAGCTGGATTTGCTGAGGCGGATGGTTCTTTTGGTATTATATTAACTAAGAAAGAAACAGATGAAGCCGGTAAAACCACTAAAAAAAGAAGGGTAGCTTGCAGATTTAGAATTGAACAAAGAATGTTTGATCCTATGACTAATGAAAGTTATGAACCTTTGTTTAAATTAATTGCCGCATTTTTAAGTGTCAATTTAGTTGTAGTAAGTAGAAAAACTGGTAAAGATTATTTTAATATTACAGCCAAAAGTAGAAAAAGTCTTAGTATATTAAAAAATTATTTTTCTACATATCCTTTATTTAGTTCTAAACACCTCGATTACACGGATTGATTAAAAGTTGTAAATTTTATACTTGATCAATCTCACTATGAGGAAAAAAATTTAGCTATTATTGAAGAGCTAAAGAATAATATGAATCATAATAGAAAAATACTTAATTGAGAAATTTTGCCTTTACTCGGTGAAAAAAAAAAAGGCCTCCTTGGGATTAATATTAGAAATTATAGTAGTAATCTAAAAGACGATAAATTTAAAGGATATTTAGGTGGTTTATTTGAAGGGGATGGCCACATTTGAATACAAAAACCTAGTGAAAAAAAGAAACAAAACCCTAGATTTTGTATAACATTCGGAATGAAAAATGAACCTTTAGCAAAAAAATTCTTAGATTTAATAGGCTCAGGGTTTATAAGATATAAATTACAAGATAATGCTTGTGTTTTAGTTGTTTCACCTGTAATTGGTTTAAAAAAATTAGTTAATTTAATAAATGGTGAATTAAGAACACCTAAAGTTCATCAACTTCATAGTTTAATAGATTGACTAAATAAAAATCATAGTACTAATATAGCTAAGTTGCCTTTAAAAACGAGTGTTTTATTTGAAGATGGTTGACTAAGTGGATTCATAGACTCAGATGGTAGTTTTTCGGTATTACACACCAAATTGGAGGATGGGGCGAAAAAAAGAAAAATAGCTTGTAGACTAAGAATCGAGCAAAGAATGTTTGATCCGATTACTAATGAAAGTTATGAACAAGTTTTATCTAGTATAGCTAACTTTCTTAATTGTTCATTGTTAACTAGAACTCAAAAATCAACCGGAAATACATATTATACTTTAGCTGCCTCAAGTAAAATATCTTTAAAGATAATTATAGACTATTTAGATAAATATCCCCTATTTTCCAGTAAATATTTAGATTATAAAGATTGAAAAAAAGTAGCTTTATTGATTCTCGATAGTAAACATTTAACTGAAGAAGGTTTAGTTATAACAGATACAGCTAGAAATAATATGAATAGACAAAGAACTTTTTTCAATTGAGATCATTTAAATGAATTATCTATATAAATTATTACTATAATCTTAATCCCTAAATACGGGGAATGCCGTTAAGGAGTGTAAATTCCTTAATTATGACTTTGCTATATGCATAGAATCTCTCGATTTTGGAATTAATTTTTCCAGTTAACAGATACATAGACACCTGATTAAGATTATATATCTTTAAAGTTGTTTTTTCAACTGAATTAGTCGTAACACTTATGTATACATGGGAAGAATGTGCAGGAAACCAACGGGTATTAATACCTTAGTAGGATCCTCAGAGACTACACGCGAAGCCCCTTTTAGGGTGAAGACATAGTCCGTTTTAGAAGGAAACTTCTAAAGTATATATAATTACGATTCCCTAGACTTAACAATATAAGTTTTTGACTATTAATACCCAGTTTACTATTATTGGTATTCTCTGCCGTAATAGAAGGTGGAGCAGGTACAGGGTGAACTATATATCCTCCTGCTGTGTGATGTAGGATATCACTCATGTGGGTTAAACTATCAAACTCCGGGGAAGCCCTAAAGATTTTGATACTAAACCATATATGAAAATATATGAGTGGCTGAAGTAATTACTCAGGTATAGTAATAAGTCAAAATATGAACGAAAGTGTAACGGGTAATCGCGGATCTAAGTCAGTAACATTTTCACATATTACTGTAAAAGAGCAACGAGTAAACGGTAGTTGATGTGGTGGAATTAATTTACCACATTTAAGATGTACTCTAACGGGTTTCGAAAGAAATCATCAAATAAAAATCCTTTCTAACCAAATTCGTTTACCGTTATTACGTGAATTTTCTTCAACATCTTCTGAGTCTTTAATTCAAAACCCTGCACTTGATAAAAGTAGTTGTGTTCTTGATCCTTGATTTATTACAGGGTTTGTTGACGGAGAGGGTTCTTTTATGATTAGAATTAGAAAAAACCCTAAATATAGAATAGGTTTTGTAGTTGAAGCTTATTTTTCAATAACTTTACATAAAAAAGATCTCAAGATTTTGCAAGATATTCAGTCTTATTTCGGAGTGGGTAAGATAAGAAATGACGTAAATGACAAAGTAAAATTTAGAGTTGAATCCTTAAAAGATATTGTTAATGAAATAATACCTCATTTTGAAAAATACTCTTTAATAACTCAGAAGTTAGCAGATTATTTATTATTCAGAGATGTTGTTAACATGATGATAAATAAAGAGCATTTAACTAAGAAGGGGTTAAATAAAATTGTATCGATTAAAGCTGTAATTAATCAAGGTTTATCTCCTGAATTACAGGTTTATTTTCCTGATATTTACCCTGTTTTTAGACCTTTGGTAGAAAATAAAACAATACCAAATGGTGAGTGAATAGCTGGATTTACTTCCGGAGAAGGTTGTTTCAAAATAAGTTTAGTTAAACGAGCTAATAGAAAAATAGATCAAGTATATCTAGTATTTCAAATAACTCAGCATTCTCGTGATGAGCAATTAGTGAAGAGTTTTATTACTTTTTTTGGGTGTGGAATATTAGAAGCATCATCTAGAGATCCTGCTGTTAATTTTTCGGTCTACAAGTTTTCAGATAATTATGAAAAAATTATACCTTATTTTAAAAAACATAATATTTTAGGGGTAAAATCGGAGGACTTTAAAAATTGATGTCTTGCGGCTGAAATGATCAATACTAAGAAACATATAACTGAAACAGGGTTAAACCATATTATTTCCTTAAAATCAGGTATGAATAGAGGAAGATCGCTCTAGTTTTATTTTCAAGGTTAATTTGCTGTTGTTGTCGCTATAGCTTTTTATTAGTATAATTAAGGTTTTACTAATTTTTAGGAGTTTTACCGAGTAGGACTCTATTCGTTTATTGCTCCGGTTTACCGGGGTGGGGGCGATGTCTGAGGGCGGTGATGGTGGGGTATATAATTCCTTTTCGGCAAAGCTAGCTTCCTACTTCGCAGTAGTAATTTATAAATAGGTGTAATTTTTTGTTAAACAATAAAGACCAAATTTTACATGTAATGCTCTATTGAAGTAGGGATATAGTGATATTTAATTTAACCCTCTACAAATTGAGGCGCCGAATGCTACGGTAGGGGCGCAATCCCATATGAGTAATAATTTTTATTTGTGATAATATTCGTTTTTTTCTTTTTAAATTTTACGGTTAAGCTCGTTGTAGCTTTCCGTTATTAATAAGATAAATAATACGATTAAGAATTTGTATGATAAATTTTATTGCCGTGCTATCTGGAGTACAAAGTCATAGTGGACCTAGTGTTGATTTAGCTATATTTGCTCTACACCTTTCAGGAATTAGCTCCCTACTTGGAGCTATCAATTTCGGCTTGTGGTTGCCGCTATTATTAACCACATGAATAATTTATTATATTATTTATATTGTTTACGATATTGTTTACTATATCACTGTTTTCTCTTCTTTGCTGATTAAACATGAAAGTTTCACTATGCTAGCTAAATCTAATGATTCAGACACAGAATCCTATGAAGATAACGGTGGCGAACGCTTCGCAGAGAATGAAGATGCCCCCTCTGGCTTCGCAGAGAATGACGAAGAAAATGAGATAGATAATAAGAGCAAAAATGACAATGAAGAAAATGAATTAGAGCCTGAAGAAGATCCTAAAAAACCTGGGAAGAATTCAGGAAAAAAGCAGGATTGGGGTCTTATTTTAGGAAGAAAAGGTAAAGATGTTTTTGTTCATCAATTAGTTAATACTCAAGTTAACGGTAATAAACCGTTAACTTTAAAGGTATTAAATGAAATATTAGCATATTCTAATATTTTAGTGAGCGAAGATACTTTAAATTCCTTATTAGCTATACCTAGATTAGTCTTTTATGATTTACATAAACAAGAAACCTTGGATTTAATTTACGTGAAATTGGGAACACCGCATAGTAAAATCCAAGCTCAAGGTGTATATATTTTTACTTATTTAAGTACTGGTCAAAAATATGTGGGTTCATCTTCCCAATTAGCTTTTAGATTAAAAGGTTACTTAAATCAAACTCATAAAAGCACGCCCTACCCCCCTGTGGGGTGAGGAGGAAAACTCTTACCTTTAATGAAAGAAGTAGGTTTATCTAAATTTAAATTAGAAGTAATATGCTTACCTTATTATCCTGAATTCAAATCAGAAATAATATTAGAGCAATACTTTTTACTAGATCCTTCCTTTAATTTAAATACTATAAGAGTTTCAAATAACCCTAGTGGATCTAATTCTAAAGCTTTATTTATGTATAATAGAGATCAATCGATACTTTATTACTATACTACACAACAAAAAGATTTTATCTCTAAACTTAGTATAAGTCATTTTACATTTACTAAACACCTTACAAAGGGTACTTATTACTTAGGTAAATATTTATTTACGAGAGAAAGTAATAATACTGCTAGACAGTCTCATTTGACTTTACCTGAAATAGCTTTAATGTTAGAAAGAGACAGAGTTAAATTTAATAAGGAAAAACCTGTTAATAGTTCAAGTAAAGCTATTGTATTAATAGACGTACAGAGTAAGGAGGAACTTTTATTTGAAAGTTTAGGACAATGTATTAATTTCTTAAAAAGTAAAGGATTTTCTGCTTCTCAAAAGACTTTAGTAAAACGTTTAAATTCAGATCTATCATATAAAGGTTATATTTGTAAAACTGTAAATAATAAATAAACAAATAAAGATTAATATTTTTCTTTTTCGCGCTCCGCGCTTCGCTACCCTACGGGTACCCTACGGGTACCCTACGGGTACCCTACGGGTACCCTACGGGTAAGGGAAGTGAAGAGTAAATATTCTGGGGTTAATAATATATTAACTATAAAAAAATGAGATTGATATAAAATTAAAACTGTATGCTGGAAGGGCTTAGTGTTTATAAGTACTAAGAAGATAAATTCTAGTAAAAATCTTATAGGCTTATGCATAATCAGCAGGAAACCAATCATCAAAGTATTTACAATACTTTTGTGTAGTAGGATCCTCAGAGACTATACGTTTTACACCAGATCGAGCTTTCGATTTGCTGAAGAGATAGTCCACAAAATTTACAATGTAATTTTATGGCTACGCATCCTATCCTAGGATTAGTCGATTAATAAGATTACTATCATTATATTGTGTCATAACTACAATAGTTAATATGAGAACTCCTGGTATAAGATTACATAAATTAGCTTTATTCGGATGAGCTGTAGTTATCACAGCTGTATTATTACTACTATCTTTACCAGTATTAGCCGGTAAACATATTCTGCCGGCTTTAAATTTGTCTAATTGCTGAAAAAAGTTATATTATTTAACTCTATCAGCAGAAACTTTAATAAGTGTTCCTTATTATTTGTTTTTCAGAGACTATAAGACAAAATCTATGTGTTGTAAAAATTATTCTACTATTAATACAAACTTAAAAAGTAAAGGAAGTTATAACTCTAACTTAGCCACATATTTAGCAGGTTTAATTGAAGGAGATGGTACTATTATAGTACCTAAAACAGAAAGATCTTTAAAAGGAAAATTAAATTATGCTTGTATACAATTAGTATTTGATGCTAGAGATTTTCCTTTAGCTTTAATTATTCAAAAAACTTTAGGTCACGGGTCTATAGCCAAGAAAAAGGGGTTAAATGCTTATATATTAACTATTAATAGTAATGAAGGTATGGTTTTATTAGTTAACCTTATTAATGGTTATATGAGAACACCCCAAATATATGCTTTACATAGATTAATTGATTGATTGAATAATAAATTAAATTTAAGTATAGAAAAAAAAGGTTTAGATAATAGTCCTATAAATATTAACAATTGATTTGCAGGATTCATTGATGCAGATGGTCATTTTTCAGTAAGAACGTCTTTAACTTCGAAATATCCTAAAATAGAATGTAAATTTGAACTATGCCAAAGACAAATAGATCATAATAAACAAAGTAATCTGGAATTTTTGAACATAATAGCACAATTTTTACTCACTTCTGTTAAAGAAATTAGAATGGATAGACCTAAACCTGAGTATAGAGTAAGGACTACGTCAGTAGAAGGTAATAATCTTTTAGTTAATTATTTAACTGAATACCCTTTATTTTCTAGTAAATACTTAAACTACAAGGATTGAACTAAAGTTTTAGAATTTTTTAATAGAAGAGAACATACTAAATTAGAATCAATTAAAACTATAGTAGAAATAAAATCAAATATGAATAATAGTAGAACTCAGTTTTCTTGAGATCATTTAAATAATTTTCATAGCTTACATAGATAAGAGATAGTCCAATCAATATAGTAATATGTTGCATATCTACCTTAAATTATAACCTTTGTTATAATTTATGAAACTTTAAAATATGTTATGGGACCTAGTCCAGTAGATTAATAAATTTAAATTGGGAATAACTATGGTATTAACGGATAGAAATTTTAATACATCATTCTTTGAAACAGCTGGTGGAGGTGATCCTATTTTATTCCAACATCTTTTCTTGAGAGATATCTTAATGAAATATTTTACTATTTCAATTCTAGTTATAACAATTCTAATTATAACAATACTAAGCAAGAGTTGATTTCAGGCTGAATCCAATCTTTTGCTCCGTATCCCTACCCCACAGGGGTCCTTCGTCCTGACTTCGTAGGAGGGGTGAGGGTTTATTTTAAATCTAATTTGATTCTAACTAAATCTAAATTAAACTATGGTACTTTAACAGATAAGTTTGATTTCTCCAAATTTTTTACCAAATTTGCTATCTATTTGCCTAATGTTACTCCTCCTTCAGAAAATTTCTTAACTTGATTTATAGGTTTTACAGAAGGAGAAGGATCTTTTATAATAAATAATAGAGGTGATCTTTGTTTTGTAATTACACAAAGTAATGTGGATATTAAGGTTTTAGAGTTTATAAAAGAAACTTTAGGTTTTGGTAAAGTAATTGCACAATCAGCACATACTAGCAGATATGTTACACAAAATAAAAGCTCCAGCGCTAGCGCTGGAGTAGCTGCGCTAAGAAATAGAATTATTTATTCATTTATTTAACGGTAATCTTATTTTACCTAGTAAAAAGGTAAAATTTGCAAAATTTATTAAAGGATTTAATTTTTGAGTAAGTAAAGGTCCTTGCGCTGACCGAAGGTCAAGCTAGGTAGCCTTCGGCTAAGAATAAAATTAAATACTGTTGAATTTAAACCTAGCTTTATTTTACCTAATTTAAATAATAGTTGATTAGCAGGATTTGTAGACGGAGAAGGTTGTTTTACTTGTTCGATAGGAAAAGGTAAAGGATTTAGTTTTAATTTTAATATTTCTCAAAAATGAGAAGAAAATATTAAAGTATTACTACATCTTTGTATTTTATTTAATGAAGGAGTAGTATCAAAACATAGTGCAGATAATGTATATGAATACAGAATAGGAGGAGTAAAAAATTGTAAAAAAATATTTCCTTATTTTGATAATTATACACTATATTCTAAGAAATCTCTTTCTTATATTTTATGGAAAGAAATTCATAATGATTTGTTAAATAAACGTCATTTAGATCCTATTAAAAGGGTAGAGATGATCCTTCGGAGAAAAAGCTAGAATGATTAATAATATATATTAAGATATAAGGAAAAAAAGTCAAGGTTTAACGTACAAGTTATAAAGCTCTTAGGACAGATGTAAAAAGATATAAGATCCAAAAGAGTAAATATTTTTTAATAAATATACCTTAGGCTTAGTTAATGTTTAGTTATTGCTGCTTGTAACTCTTAAGTATAATGTATATATAATAGAGTATATATTATTATACATATCAATAAAAAATTGATATAAGGAAAAGCTAGTATAAATATTAGCGATACTAGTGTTAACAGTCAATAAATTTTCTCGTTTAAAGACTGTCGATTATTAAAGTAATCGCTACAGACTGGTTCACTGGTGGGTAGCTGAAATGCTGCTTAATGTACAGTCGGTTTCTTCCATACTTAATGTATGCATAAGCCCATAATTATATTAATGGAACCTGAATTTAATAAGAGAACATCATAATTGATGATAAGTTAAATTTGAAGAAATGGATTCTTTGGTCACCCAGAAGTCAAATATATAGGCTTCTTAACGTTGCTATTTGCTGGGACGACTTCGATAATTAGTTTTAAATACTCAATCTTAAATGACATAGTAATAAAGTTAAACCAATGAAGTTTATCAGCAGGTAATATTTTTTACATTAAAAATAGAACCTCAGAGACTTTACGCAACGAAACTGTAGTTAACTCAGAAAATGTAAAACCAGTTTCTGTTCATGTCCCTAAACATTTAAAGCCAGTCAGTGAGAATCAATTTGGGCATTATTTGGCAGGTTTAATAGATGGTGATGGTCATTTTAGTAGTAAACAACAATTAGTTATTGTATTTCATTTATCAGATGTTTCTTTAGCCTATTATATAAAAGAACGTTTAGGTTTTGGAAGTGTTAAAAAAGTTAAAGATAAAAATGCTTTTCTTTTAGTTGTAGCTGCTAAAGAAGGTTTGGAAAAAGTAATTAATTTAATAAATGGTAAAATTAGAACAGAAACTAAGTTTAATCAAATAACTAATAATATATTAAATCATGATAAGTATGCTGGATTTAAAAAAACCATTAGTTTAAAATTAAACACAGATAAAGATTTAAAAAACCCTTGATTAGCCGGGTTTTCTGATGCTGATGCTAGTTTTCAAATAAAAGTAATTAATCGTAGTAATAAAGTTGAAGTTAGATTAAATTTTCAAATAGATCAAAAAAAAGATACTATTTTATTATTAATTAAGGACTTTTTAGGAGGTAATATTAGTTATAGAAAAAGCCAAGATACCTGTTATTACGATTCAACTAGTTTTGGTTCAGCTAAAAATGTTATTAATTATTTCGATTACTTTCATCTGTTATCTAGTAAACATGTTAATTATTTAAAATGAAGAAAAGCTTATTTAATAATTCAAAATAAAGATCATTTAAATAAAGATGGACTTGAAAAAATTCTTAAATTAAAAAGTACAATGAACAGATTAAGTGACACTGCAGTTTAAGATAAAGTCCTAACAAGGATGTTAAATTCTTGAGTATTAATTTAAATAGATTATTATTTAGTAATAATTTAAATAGATTATTATTTAGTAATAACTATTTGGTTAATCAAATTTCTTGTTATATATTAATTGTACCTGCTTTTGGTATAATTAGTACAACTATTTCAGCCAATTCAAATAAATCTATATTCGGTTACACTAGTAGCTCTTTAATAAAATCAATTTTATTAACGCAACAAACTATATGCAGGAAAGTCAATCTCTTTTTAGAAATATTACTAAGTACTCCCATGATATGAGAATTAAGAGTATCATTAGTAAAAATCTTAGTAATTTATGATAACCCGCCGATAACCAAAACACGAAGTGAATACTTCAAACCGGGTATAAAAGAATTTACCGGGTTAAGCATGTTAGTAGGAATTTCAGAGGCCATACGTTTGTGATCAATTTTGTTTTATACTTTAAATTATTTATTTTTCTTGTTTTATGCAAGAAAATTAACAACTGAAGCGTTAAAATATGTAGCGTTTTACACGACAGCGTCACCATTAAAAGAAAATGGTGACTTATTATCCTCCGGGTTAGAAGAAACCGAAAAATCTAACCATCCTGAACCTGAAATTAGTATAGAAGATGAAAATAGTAATGAATCTTATCTGTCTTCAGATAACCTAGAAGAAAATGCCAAATTTTATGAGTGGTTAGGCGGAATTATTGATGGAGATGGTTGTTTTTTAGTTTCTAAAAAAGGATACTGTAGTCTTGAAATAGTTACACAACTTAGAGATAAAAAAATTCTATATTTAATAAAACAACAATTTGGAGGATCTGTAAAATTAATTAGTGGTAATAATCATTTAAGATATAGACTACATCATAAAGAAGGTCTGTTAAATTTAATTAATAAAATTAACGGGTTAATGAGGAATCCTATAAGAATTTTACAGTTAGGTAGAATTTGTGAAATATATGGGATAGAATTAAAAGATCCTAAACCTTTAACTTATCATAGTGGATGGTTAGCTGGATTTTTTGATACAGATGGTAGTATATATTTTAATGAAGGGTCAGGCCAATTATTTATAACAGCTGTTCAAAAAAATAGATACATATTAGAAGCTTTAGTTGAGTTGTATGGAGGCACAATATACCCTATTATTAAACAAGAGGCTTTTAAGTGAACTTGTTTTAAAAAAAAGGAAATTTTATCTTTGGTAAATGATTATTTTAAAGTTAATCCTTGTAGATCTGAGAAAATAAGGAGAATTACTATGGTAAATGATTTCTATAAACTTAGAAATCTTCACGCTCATTCAGCTTCTGTAAACTCAGATTTAGGTAAAGCTTGAAAATATTATATTATCAAATGAAATAGTTTCATGGATAAATAGATTTAAAGTATTATTATTAATTCATTGATTAAGAGATGGTCCATTTTCATTAACTTATTAAAATTTAGTAGTAACTTACTATACAAAATTCTCTCCGAAGGAGGCTCGCTCCGAAGGAGCGTAGCCATAAACAAAAAAGCTATTTTTTTTGTTAATTAGTTTAATTTATACGGTTTTTAGTATATAGATAAATTAAATAATTATTTATAAGCAACCAGATTTACCATTTATTCATTTCAAAAATATATAATAAATTTTAATATAATACTTTATACTAACCCTCGATTTTCCTTCCTTCCACATCTTCCCATCATGTGTACTTTATATCTCCTTAAGTCATTATTCTTTATTTTTAGGCTAAAAAAATTAGCCATCCAGCTAAGTGAAACACCGCTGGCATATGCAGCAGTACTTAGCGGCGTCGGGCTATATAAAGTATTATATTTAACTTAAAAACCTATCTTTTTTACAGGAGTTTAATTTTAACAAAATATAGGAGGTTATGAAAAACCTTTAAATTTTAAGCTAAAATATGGATATATTACCTTCTTTAGGATTTTTAGATAAATTCGAAATAATAAAGCAGTGTAATTCACTCCATACGAAGTACGAAATACGAAGGTGTAAAATAATAATAAAGTTCCGAAAAATGTACAATATATTAGATAATTTAGTTAGGCTAGATTTTAGATACATGATTATTATAATTTTTGATACCTTTTTGGCTGTTTTTAATCTACCTAATATTTATATTTTTAGCCTTGTATGAGGAAATTATTATGGTTATTTTTATAAATTTTTATATACTATATACTTAAATATTAAATCTATAATAAGAAATAATATCTTTTTTATAACATATATATTTACCTATACACATTTATTATTGGTCTTTTCGTTTTTTTCTTTACATTTAACAGGATATTGTTGATTGGAGCTTTTTATTTTTATATATTTTATAGGATTAAGATTTTTTGATCCTAAATTACTAGAAGAAGGATTAGTAAGATATTTTACTATATTAAGTATTTTTATAGGATTTTCTATATTATTAGTTATACCTTTAGGTTTAATAATATATACTATTAATCCTAATTTATTATTTAATTCTCTTAGTCTTATATTCTTTGTGAGAAGTTTAATATGTATCTGGTTTTTTTTAATTATTGTATATAAAGTTATATATACACCCTTTAATATAAGATTTAAAAAAGAATGATGTATAATAGGTTTGAGTATTTGTTTTATGTTGTTAACCCTTTCTATTACTAGTTTTATAGGAGAGATTTTTTCATCTATTTTAATCATGGATTCTATGGGAGGTAACAGTCCCGGTGGTAGCAATGCTGGGGGTAACGGTTCCCAGGGTAATGGTGCTGGTAATGGTCCAGGTGGTAATAATCCAGGTGCATTACCTAGCATAGACGTGCAAGTAAGAGATGATTTATTGGCTACTAGTCGTGCTTTGGAAAAATTAGAGAGAAGACATCAGATAGTTGGTGATCCTAGAATATCATGAATGTATAATATTTTTGCTTCTCATCCGCAAGATTCAATAAATGATTTAACCCTTCGAGAAAAAGAAGCGGTTGTTTCAACCGTTAATGGGCATAGATTTGGAGGAGAGGACGCGGATCCAGAAAAGGCTATGATTAAAGGTAGTAGAGGATCTTTTGGTTTTGATTATACAAGAACTGGTAAAGATGCCGCAAAAGGATCTTTTTTGTGATTAAACCAAAATAACAAATATACAGATGTTTGCCATAATTCACAAATATTCGATAAAGTTCGGGAAGCTTTACGCCATAGAATATTAAACCCCAATAGTAGACCTCCTACTCCAATAATAGATTCTACAGGGTAAAATTTATTTATATATTAACATAAATACTTTGGTTAATTTTAGCTTTAGTATTAGGAATCCCTACGTCTATGATCCATTACGAGTATTCAATTGTTTGGACAGGGTAGGTGCTTACTTTATGATTAGATATTATAAAGTAAAATAGTATAGGTAGGTATTATAATATAAAAAATAAATATATATGAGTGTAGAGAGCTAATATATATATTCAATTATAACTATTAATTAGATAGTTACTATAAAAAATTTTTATAAGTTTATGATTAGTATATAGGTATAAAGTTTTTTCATTGTTGCTATAATTATATAAATTATTCAAAATTTAGTACAAAATCAATATCTAAATTTGATGATTTCTATTCTGTACATAAATACATTGATCCTGATTGATTAAGTTGATTTATAGGATTTACAGAAGGTGATGGTGGATTACACACTTTTAATAATAATAAAAGTTGTCTTTTTGGTTTAACTCAAAGAGAAGAAGATATTTTATTAGAAGTTCAATCTACATTAGGGTTTGGTAAGGTGTATTTTGATTCTTCATCTAATGCTTATAGATATCGTGTTAATACAAAAAGCGAAATTTTAAAATTAGCTATTTTATTTAACGGTAAATTTGCAACTAAAAATAAAATAGATCAACTAAAAACATGAATAAATGTTTTAAATATGGGATCTGAAAAGTTAACTTTTAACCCTAATCCTTTTATACCTACTTTAAATGATAGCTGACTATCTGGATTTACTACAGCTGAAGGTTCTTTTATTATAGGTATTGTTAACCAAAAATCTAAAAAAGAAGTACTCGACAGTGAAGGTAATTTAGGTATAAAAGAGGTTATATATCAACTAGTCCGTGTTCGTTTTGTTTTAGAGCAAAAGGAGGAATCTATAATATTGCACATTAAAAATATGTTTGGTGTAGGTAATGTACAAACAACTGCGGATCTAGGGATATTTAGATATAATGTTGTATCTATTAAGTCTAATTCTGTAATAATAGATTATTTCCTAGCTCACCCTCTTAAAGGTAAAAAATTATCTGCTTTCCTGAAGTGAAAATCTATTCGTGAAATGTTGTTAGAAAAAAAACACTTGAAAGAAGATGGGATAGAGATTATAAGAGAGTTGGCTAAATCTATAAACAACTAATAGGATTATAATATTATGTATAGTTCATCTTATCTATAGTAAGTTATTGCTTCACTAGAATAGGTAGACTTCATTAATTTTTATATAGAATTGCCAAGTATTTATAATATATTTAAGAAAATTTCTTCCGTAGGAGAGATTTCATATATGTAAATTATGTATGTGAAGGGAGAGTAGGTGGGTATTTAAATATATGAAAAGAAAAAAATTATAATTATATGCAACAATATTCTCTGTAATAGTACCGTAGGTGAGAATCCTACTTAATTGTTATTATACTTTGATTTAACAACTTAATGGAATTTAGAGTGCACATATAGCTTCAATAACCTTCAATTAACCAAAAGCCTTCGAAGGAGGCATTAATATTATTAGTCTGTAGTAAATAACAATCGGACTTGGTGAAAACGGTTAACGATATCCTGGTCGAAGACCGTCGGTGGTTAAGTACATCGCTACAGACTGGTCCACCAACGTAGAGCTGAAACGCTCGCGAATGTACAGTCGGAACTTAGAATAACCGATTAAAGGTTATTAGTGTGAAGGTCCTTTAGATAAGGTAAGTATGCAGAGTACGAATTAAAACACTTGTAGGGAATTTTAAAGCGAGTTTCCTACTCAGATAACTAAGTTCGGGTCAAAAGGCCTTCGTTAACTAATCGTAACGAAAAACCCCTTTATATGCTGGAAACCTCTAACACCTTAAATACTAGTAATACTAAATTTTACAGTAAAAAAGTTAAGGATATTACAATGAGCAATCAGCGGGTAAATAAAAAAACCTTATTTTTCATTAATAATTTGAAATTCTTTTTTTATAACCTCAGAGACTACACAAGGGGAATCTTTCAACACGAAAGATTAAGATATAGTCCAATATTTTATAAAAGTACAAAAATTGCATTATATAATTACGTACCTGTAAATAAAGTATTAAAAAAAAATTACTCAGTGAATTATCATTTACACAAACTAGACCCTAACTGGGTGACAGGGTTTGTGGACGCTGAGGGTTGTTTTTCTATAATAGTAGAAAAATCCGATAATTTAAAATGGAAAGTAAGGGTTTCATTTGAAATAAATTTACATGAAAAAGATAAAGAAATCTTGTATAAGATTCAATCTTTTTTCGGTGTAGGTGCTGTCTACCATAGATCAGATAAAAAAAAATCTGTGTATAGAGTAACTAATGTAAATTATATAAAAGATGTTATAATACCTCATTTTACGAAATACCCTCTTATTAGTAAAAAAGCTCTAGATTTTTTATTATGGTCAAAAGTTGTAGAAATTATACTAAATAAAGAGCATTTAACCAAGGAAGGGTTATTAAAAATTCTTTCATATTATGCTTCTATAAACAGGGGAGTCTCGAAAAATGTTAAAAAATACTATACTGATATAATACCTGTAGATAAAATAGATGTATCTTTACCTGAGAATTTAAATCCTCAATGAGTATCGGGATTTGTAGCCGGTGATGGAGGATTTTCTATTTACATTAGACCAGCTAAGGATTATGTATTGTCAGAAAAAGTGAGTTGTAGATTTCATATTGCTCAACACGTTAAAGATTTAGAGCTAATGAAATTGTTTATTAAGTTTTTTAATTGTGGTTCTGTAGGTGTAAGATCTAATACAGCTACTCCGAGATGTGATTTTTACATTCAAGATTCTGCTATTATATTAGAAAAAATCTTACCTCACTTTGACACTTATCCTTTATTGAATCTAAAACAGGAAGATTATATTTGTTTTAAAGAGTGTATGAATATTATTAAATTAAAACAACATTTAACTCAGGAAGGTTTAAATAAAATTAAAAGTTTAAACTTAGAAATGAATTCTAATAGATTAAAATAATACTTTATTTACGTAAAATATCGCTATGCTATGATGTCTATAGGAATATTAGGATTTATCGTTTGAAGTTGAGTAACGATGGCTTCACCCTATAGTGATATAGGGAATATAATTAATTTCGCTATATGCTGGAACAGTTTAGTGCTAATTAGTACCTTGAATGGTAAAAATTTAATTAGCTATACTCAATCAGCAGACAATCTGTCCCTGTATTCCTTAAAGGATAACAAACAGAGCGTCTCAGAGACTACATGCGAAACATCTTTTAAATTTTCTGCATTTCATGCTCATTATAAAACATTATTTGGAAATAAAGATCCTATTTCAGATGAATGATTAACTTGATTTGTAGGGTTCGCGGAAGGGGATGGAGCAATTCAAACCTACGATCAAGGTAAGAGAGTTCGTTTTGTTCTTACTCAAAAAGAAAGTGATATACTTTATAAAATACAATTTAAATTAAACATTGGCGTTGTAAAACATTTTCCTCAAGGGAAAAGTGGTAAAAATAATGATTTTTATAGATGAATGGTTGATAATCCTTCACATATTTTACTTTTAGCTTTTTTATTTAATGGGAATTTAGCTCAAAATCATAGAATTGAGCAATTAACTAAATGAATTAGTGCTTTAAATAATCGTTTTGGTAATGAGACTATAAAGTTAGATGATACTCCGGTCACAATTACATTACAGGATGCTTGATTGTCAGGGTTTACAGATGCTGAAGGTTGTTTTAACGTATCTATTACTGCAAACTCTAGATATACATTAGGGTATGTTATAAAAATGCGTTATATATTGGATCAAAAAGATAATGTTATACTAAATAAAGTATACGAATTATTTGGATTTGGTAAAGTAACATTAAGATCTGGGACTGATAATGTTTACCGTTATACAGCTACTGGGTTTAAATCATTAAATGATATAATAGCTTACTTTAAATTATTTCCATTACAAACTAAAAAAGCTTTTTCTTTTGAAAAATGATTAATTATTCATAACCAAGTATCTAATAAATTACATTTAACTGATCAAGGATTATCACAAATTAGAGTGATACAAAAACAAATTAATTTGAATAATAGTGTGACAAATAAGACAGGAGAGGCTTAAAGATGAAGATATAGTCCGACACTTTTTGTAAAATAAGCATACCTAATGGTATGGGTAAATTTAAAAAATTTATTAACGGTTTTGCATCACATGTACACTGTAGGTTTAGACGTGGATACAAGAGCATATTTCACGGCTGCTACATTAATTATAGCCGTACCTACAGGTATTAAAATATTCTCCTGGTTAGCTACATGTTATGGAGGATCTATCAAATTAACACCTGCTATGTTATTTGCATTAGGTTTTGTGTTCATGTTTACAATTGGAGGGTTAATAAACCACTTAGCTCTCCCTTTAAAAATTACTATATGCTGGGAACTTCTGACAATTATACTACTAGGGTTCTTTCCAGTAAAAATGTATAATTTTGAACAATCAGCAGGTAACCAAAGGATTAAGGAAAAAATCCAAGTAGGAACCTCAGAGACTACACGTAATTCCTTTAATAATATAAAGGTAAGATATAGTCCGTGAAATAAAAATTTATTAATTTGTGAGCTTGCGTCTCATAATAAAAATTTTAATCTTAAAACTACTATTCGTACTTACTCTACTTCTATTGAAAGAGAAGATAATATAAAAGATTTAAATCCTTTAATAATCTATGATAATTTTAAAGAAGATAGAGTTAAGATTTTAAAAGAACAAAAAGATAAATCGGGTGTTTATTGTTTAATTAATAAAGTTAATGGTCATTCTTATGTAGGAAGCTCAATTAATTTAGCTTCTAGAATGAAAAACTATCTTAATAATACTTTTTTAAAAAGTAAACAAAATAATAATATGCCTATTGTAAAAGCTTTACTTAAATATGATCAATCTAACTTTACTTTACTTATAATAGAGCATGTAGAAGCCCAATCTTTATTAGTTAGAGAGACTTATTTTATAACATTGGTTATGCCTTATTATAATGTGTTAAAACAAGGTTATTCTTCTTTAGGTTATAAACATACAAAGGAAACTAAAGAATTATTATCTGAATTAGCTAAAAATAGAGTTCATAGTGATGTTACTAAAGGTTTAATTGCCAAAGCTTTAACTGGTGAAAATAATCCTTTTTGTAATAAAAGTCATTCAATTGAAAGTAAAGTAAAAATAATAGAAGCTAAATCTGCTTATCCTGTTTATGTATATAATTCTTTTAAAGAACTATTAGTTATTTTCCCTTCCGTTTCTACTTTAGCTAGATTAATTAAATCTAATCATCCAACAATAGTTGATGCTATAAAACAACAAGATATATTTAGAGGAGAATGGTATTTTACTAATACTCCTTATAATATAAGTGATACTCCATTAATAACTAAATGAATTTCTAAAGAATGTGATAAATTAATATTAGATATAAATAATAATAGTCATATTAGAAAAGCAGTATTTGTATATGATGTCAATAAAAAATTTATACGTAAGTATGATGGAGTAACAGACGCTCAAAGAGATTTAAATATAAATCATAGTACAATAAAAAAATATGCTAAAGTAGGCGGTAGTTATAATGGTTACATTTTTAGTTATGAAAGATTAAAAAATTAATTAAATTTTTTTTCGTAAGTGGGGTTGTTTTAGCTAATGCTTCACTTGATATAGCATTCCACGATACTTACTACGTAGTTGCTCGAATGGGCCAAAATAATTTATCTTCTATTAAGAATTATTTTGCTGCTGACTATATGCTGGAAACTATATTATTTGTGTATTATCTACTATTTATTAATACGTTTTATCTTTATAAATTAGATGTTAGTAGGGAGAATATTCTTTTAAATAGTAAAAATGATGATACTACAATAAGTTCTCCAGGAGAACTTATTAATATACAATCAGCAGAAAACTGTGAAGGATTCTCAGAGACTGCACGTCAGCTACCAGATATTGAGGATTATAAGTTTTGAAGTTGATTTGCGGGTATAATAGATGGTGATGGGAATTTTGATATTAGAGTAGCTCCTACAAGTAATAATAGAGTTCTTAAACAAATTAGAATTAAGTTACATAATAGAGATATTAGAATATTAACACGTATACAAAATTATTTACATATGGGTAGAATTAGAACTGATAAGAATAAGCCTTATTCTATATACATAGTCTCTACCAAAGAAACTATGATGTATATTCTCAGGAATATAAATGGGTTAATTAGACTTAAAGTACCTGGGTTTAAAGAGGGTTGCAGTTTATACAATATAGATTACATTGAAGCCAATTATAATATAGGATTAAATGATCCTTATTTCTCAGGGCTAGTTGATACCGATGGTAGTATAGTATTTAATTATGCTGGTAATAGAATAGAATGTAATTTAGAATTCCAGTATAATGAATATACATCTAAATTAAATTTTTATAATACTATATTAAATTGTAAACCCTCTATTGTTAAACGTAAAAAATCTTCAGGGTTAGATGGCCCTAAAGACTTCACATCTATCGCATTTAAGTTTCAAAACGTTAATGATATGCCATTTATATATGATTATTTTATGCATAATAGATTATATTGTGATATGAAATTCTATAGAGTTACTAAAATTAAACCCTTTATAGAAATTAGAAAATATAAAACATCTCCTAGGCATAGTCTAGAGCATAAAATATATTCAGATTTTGTCATAGATTGAATTAAATATGAGAATCCTTTATGATATAAAGTTCCTTGTGTTAGTAAATATCTATTATATAAGGATAAATAGTATATTTATTACTGGTAATGATACAGTCCACAATTTATACCATTGGTATATTTTGCATTTCCACTATGTTTTAAGTATGGGTGCAGTTTTTGCTATGTTTAGCGGATGATACTACTGAGTACCTAAAATATTAGGTTTAAATTATAATATGTTATTATCTAAAGTACATTTCTGAATTTTATTCCTAGGGGTTAAGTTTATGGGAAGAATTTTTGAAAGAGTTCCAGGTCCAATAAGACAGCTGGAGTTGAGAACATTAAAGTTTTCTTTCAACAAAGACCCGGCTGCTATTCCCCCGGCTACGCCGGGGGAAAAGGGACGTAAAAGATTTTATAGTCAAGATTCAAAGGGTGATGATAAACCACCTGTTAATCCTGAAGAGTTTATTATTTTTTTTGAAAATCTTAAAGATAATAAAAAAGCTATTTACCAGGCATTAAGAAAAAAATCAGGTGTTTATGTATTTATTAATAATATAACTAAAGATTTATATGTAGGTAGTAGTCTTAATTTAACCCACAGAATGGTTAGATACTATTATAATTATAATTCAACTAATACTTCTAAATTAATAATAATTAGAGTCATGAAAAAATATGGATTAGAAAATTTTTCTTTAGGTATTAAAGAATTTTGTAAACAAGATCCTAAATTATGTTTAAGTTTAGAGCAAAAATGAATTGACTATTATAAACCTAAGTATAACATCTTACATATTGCAGGTAATTCTTTTGGTTACAAACATCGTGTTGAAACAATTAACAAATTGAAAGAAATACTATCTAAAGAAAATAATCCTAAATTTGGAAGTGTCACATCTGATGAGACAAAAAAAGCTATTAGTGAGGGAATTAAAAATTATTATTTAACTAATAGTCGTCCAAGTAAAGGACTAAAAGGTAAATTGTCTGCACAATATGGTATTGGTGGTACTTTAGTTTATTGTTATAACAAAGAAGGTAAAGAATTGATTTTCCCTTCTATTAATGGTGCTAAACAACATTTTAATGTAAGATGAACTAATATAAAAAAAAATCTAGATACAGGTAATTGAATTCTTCTTAAAGGTGAAGAGTGACTAATACAATCTAAACCACGTCAAAAATAAAGAGATTAGCCCCTCCCAATCCTTCTATATGCTGGAAACTCTCATAAAGCTTAAGTACTATTCTCAATAGTAAAAATCTTAAGTGTATCTAGACAATCAGCAGGAAACCAAAGTAACATTGTTACGAGTAGGATCCTCAGAGACTACACGAAGGAAATTATTAAAAGCTAATTTTTAATAATTAAGATATAGTCCACGGGTTATATGTAATCTAACATTTTTCCCTCTTTCAATGTTGGGGGCCTACAATAGAAATTATGTAGTGTAAAGTGGAGAGTTTGTTGTGATACGTGCCTCCATGAAAAACTTGGCAAATTGCTGGAAGGACGTCAAGGTATGTTAATCCTTTTACGTCTAATCAGCAGGCAATCTTTCTTTATACAGAAAAAAGAAAGCAGCTTCAACGATCATACGCCAAGTACCCTCTATTTAATAACTAGATCTAGATTTAAATAAGGGTAGTGATATGATCTAAGCAAAAATAGTGACTAATAAGCATTATTTTATCTTGACTAGGTTTACCTAAATCTATATCATCTAGTCCATATAACTTGAGTCCTATAATACAAAGATTAAGCTTATCTAGGCGTTTCTATTCTACCAATTCAGTTGGCAAAAATTCACTTGACGTGGATAACCTTGATAAGGATGAATCTATAAAATTTGATTCTCTTGAACAAAAAATTATTAGTAATATATATAAACTTTTATAAGAGTATAGTAGATATCTTCCTTAAAACAATATTTATTTAAATAAATACATTTTTGGTCAAGGAAAGGGTAAATTGAATTAGTTATTACTCAAGTTGATTTTATTAAGTCAGTAATGGTTCCTTTCTTTGATTCTCAACCTTGATATGGAAAAAAGTATTTAGACTACGTAGATTTTAAAAATGTCTTAAGTTTAAAGGAAAAGGGTCACCATTTCTATAAAGAGGGTAAAGATTTAATAAATTTAATCTTATCTCAAATGAATAATAATAGATTATCTACTTCTAATAATCCTATTGTTGATAAAGAAGAATTAAATATTAAAGTTCAAACATTCTTGCATAAGCCTTCTAATTTAGAATCCCGTGACGGTAGAGTATGGATCGTTTCTGAAGAGAGATTTCAAAGTGAAGAGGGAAAGTATAAAGCACTTGAACTCTGGGATGACCATGGCAATTTAGTTAAAGCTTTTGTATCTATAGCTGAGTGCGGTAGATACTTATCTATATCTCCTACTACAGTCAACAGATTGATTAAAAAAGGTGACTTCTTTACACATAAGAATGAAAACGTTATTATTAAATACAATAATGTTTTATAGTATAATTATCTATGTTTAGATAGAATTAGTTTTTCAAAAAAAAAGGGCCTAAAGGCAAAGTTATATAGAATAAAGATACTATTTAGGGTAAAAATAAAGATAAAAAAATGCTTATTAGTGTTGTACGTTCAACCCATTATAGTAAATATTATACATATGGGCTTGGAAACAATTAATTTATATTTATAAACTATATATGTTTTAATAAACCTTTGTTAAATTAGAGATTCTGATGGCAGCTAAATTTAACTCTACGTTAATTAATTTAAATTTAATGCCTTAGCCTCGTTTGTTTTTCAAGTAATCGTGCTTTTAAGTAATTTGACTACAATAACCAAAATAATAGTGATATAAATTACGAGCCAGATTTTAAATTACTCTTCATTTGAAAGATGAGGAATTAATAAATGTAATACGTGCATTTTTTTAAGGTGCAGGTAAAATTTACAAATTAGACTAAATTTTCAATGAACTCAACATAGGCGTGATGAATTGCTAATGAAAAGTTTGGTTTATTATTTAGGATGTGAAGAAATTAAGTACAAATTTTTGGGTGTTTCTACCCAGAGGGTACCCAGAGGGTACCCAGAGGGTACCCAGAGGGTACCCAGAGGGTGGTGTTTATAAGTTAATAAATAAAAACGATCCTAACCTTTTTTATATAGGTAGTTCAAACAATTTAGCTAGAAGAATGGAGGAATATAATAAATTAACTAAAAATTTACGTAAACCTCATTCATCTTCAGAATTAGAAATATCTAAAACTTCAGCTTCAAATTGAAAATTACTCCGGCCGCGCTAGCGCTGGAGCTGCTTCGCTGGAGTTTTTATATATCACTACACCTCAAACTTCCTTAGTTTATGAACAATATGCAATCCTTAAATTTAAACCTACTATTAATAGCAATTTAAAGGTGATCCATCCCTAGGATAAACGTTCCCCTCCTTGGAGGGGAGGGGGCCCGCCCCTTCCTGACTTCGTAGGAGGGGCACGTGAGGTAATAATTTAGATAATGCTATTGTAGCTATAGAAAAACTCTTATCCTTATTTACTGCAGGTTCCTCCGAAGGCAGGATATAATAGAATAAATGTATTCTTTAAAATCTTTAAAATAGCTAAAGGTTTAGATTATAAACCAGAAGATGCAGATAATAAGTATTATTGCTTTTTAGTTTTTGTATATGATATTACTTCACCTAACAAACGTCCTATTGTTTATTCTTCAATAAATAGAGCATTAAAAGGATTACAGATTAGTCATAGTACTCTATTAGATTACATTAACAATAAATATATTTTTAAGACAAATCTTGTCTTATCCTTTGAATCTTTAGTTGAAGAAGATTTTTTCGAATATCAAGAAAAACCTACAGGGGACAGTCAACTCCGTAAACATGTTATTGTCTACAGTCAAGAAAATGAAGTAGTAGCTGAATTTAAATCTGGTAGAGAAATGGCTAGATATTTTCAAATTGATGGAAAAGTAGTTAGAGCTGCTATTGCTAAAGCCTTCCTTCCTTTGTGTAAATCCCGTGTGCGAAGGCTAAGGAGGCACCTTAGGCTGGCGCTAACCGGCTTGAAGGAAAGGTAAAAACTAGAAGATAAAATAATGTTTATTATCGCACGTTAAGCTTATTATAGTGAATATTTCACAAATAGGCTTTCTACTATTATATATTTATCTTTATAAACTATATTACTATATTTTAATTAACCTTCGATAAAGGAAAGATTATGTTTACGGCAAAAATTTTACACTATGTTAATTATTTTAAATTAAATGTTTTAGCATCTAATTGTACTTCAAATAACCCTGCTTTTTAACTTATCTAGTTACCCAACAAAAAATACATAGTGATAGATATTTTTAGATTTTTTCTAGATATGTTCATCAGAGGTCGGCTCTTGCAAAAGACTTAATGCGACAGGCAACTCTCTTTCAAAGGGTGAATTGTATACGGTTGGGCTCACACCCCACGTGTCAATGTTAATAGGTTAAGGTACTGTAAGAGTAGATGTCAAATCAGCTTGCCAGGCGTAGTCTTGGTCGGACCTTATCCCCGGCTACGCCGGGGAAAGGAGACACCAGCAATCTGAGAAGTGAGGGTAAAGAAATTTATCATGACCCACGTCTTGTAAACCTAAGAAATCAAATTTCTAAACAAACTAGTATTATACCTTTCATAAGAAGGTAGAGACGTCAGTGTTTCCATACGTTACTCATAAAGGTTACAGTAACGGTTAGGACCTGAGGTTGAGATTTGTAGGGTGATAAAAGGCCATTCTTCAAGTTAAAGTACGAATTTCATTATAAACAAAGATGAAAAGAATGCAGGAAATATGGTGATCAAAGGAGACTGACACTAAGCTGTATCGGCATTAAATTTATTAAAAAAAAAGTGAACAAAATTTTTAACATACAAAACATAATTAAAGGGTGCTTATTGCCCCTATCGAATGCGGATAAGCCGGATCTTTTAAAAATACGGGCTATTATGCTTTCACCACAAAATAGAGTAAAATTAGGAGTTAGTACACTAAGGTTGCATTGTAATAATGTTAAATATTATACACAAGTAAGTAATAGTTTTTCAAACTCGTTAAAATTGACTCCAGATTTTATTACTGGATTTTCAGATGCAGAAGGTTCATTTATGATTTCGATATTATCTAATAAAAATTGACGTCATGGTTGAAGTGTTGGAGCTAGGTTTGAAATTTCTCTTCATTTGAAAGATGAGGTATTATTAAATAAAATCCGTGAATTTTTTAAAGGTGCAGGTAATATATATAGGTATGGTGAGGATGATAAAATATCCTACAGAGTAAATCGTTTAGATGAATTATTAACTATTATTATACCGCATTTCAAACTATATCCTTTAAAGACTCATAAGCAGAGAGATTTTAAATTATTCTTAAAAGGTGTAGAATACATTAATAAAAAAGAACATTTAACCGAAGGAGGTTTTGAAAAACTAGTTGCGATCCGAGCTGCCTTGAATTTGGGTTTATCAAATAGTTTAAAAGCCGCATTTCCTTTATGTGAACCTACACCTAGACCTGAGTTAGTGTTACACCCGTTAAACCCTCAGTGGGTAGCCGGGTTTACAAGTGGAGACGGTTACTTTGGAGTAAAATTAAGTTCAAGTCGTACTATAAAGACTGGAGTACAAGTTAGCCTAGTTTTTCAATTAACTCAGCATATACGTGATGAATTACTAGTGAAAAGTTTTATCGATTATTTTGGGTGTGGAAAATATTACTCTAGTGAAAGATTAGAACATGGAAATTACATTGTAACTAAATTATCTTACATAACAGGTAAAATTCTTCCATTTTTTGAGGAGAATCAAATAGCCCCTTCGCTCGCTAGCGAGCTGGGTAGCTGCGCTAAGGTGTAAAATTAAAAGATTTTTGCGACTGATGTAAAGTTGTCAATTTAATGAAGGACAAGCAACATTTAACACCGTCAGGTTTAGAAAAAATAAAAGAAATAGTAGGCGGCATGAATAAAAATAGAAGTTTTTAACCATGAGGACTTTTTACTAGTATCTAAAGATGTTTCCTATCCCGGCGTAGCGGCTTCGCCCCCCCCTTAACCCCGGCTACGCCGGGGACCTGGTCCTGACTTCGTAGGAGGGGTCCTGCCTAGCTTGCGCAGGAGGAGGGAAAGAAAAACAATTTATGTATTTGATAGTAACACTAAAGAAATTTTAGTTAGAATTATTGGAGTGCCAAAAGCTTTAAAATATGCTAAAGTTAATTTTTATACATTAAAAAGTCTAATAGAAAAAGGGAACTCTTACGATGGTAAAATATATAGTTATAAAGATAAAATTTAATTAATTAGATGCGTACGCCTATTAATGACGGCAACATTTCTTAGGTCAAATTTGTAGGCCGGTATAAATGGGAACATTTATAATTTATACCATTATATGCTGGAAACTCCTAAAGGTTTAAATACGTTTATATAAAACTAACGTAATAATTTTAAATATGTAACAATGGACAATCAGCAGGAAACCAAATATAAAAAGACTGATGGCTTTTTATGGAGTAGGATCCTCAGAGACTACACATGGTACACCTATCTCTCCTATTTATTTTGATAATAAATAAGAAAGCTTATAAGTTTAAGACTTTTACTTTTTAGCCTTGGCCGTTAACTGACCTATTATTGTAAAAACTCCAAAGTAAACTGAGATCTTCCTACCTAGCTTGCGCAGGAGGAGGGCGGCTTCGCCCCAACTTAATAATTTAT
Organism: Daldinia concentrica; assembly: GCA_902805455.1. Classification (NCBI taxonomy): domain Eukaryota; kingdom Fungi; phylum Ascomycota; class Sordariomycetes; order Xylariales; family Hypoxylaceae; genus Daldinia; species Daldinia concentrica. Next base: position 61,079 of record CADCSW010000016.1, read on the forward strand.
GCGTAATATCTTTTATATTTTGCCTTGTTTTGGATGCCAGGGTAAAGGCGAGTATATGATGGGTTTATAAATAAAGAGTCGGGTGTTTACGGTGTTTGAAAAATAGTTAGTATTTAGGTCCAGGCTAATTATAAATCTCCTTTAACTTCGAAGGTGAAGATATAGTCCAGTAGAATAATAAATTATTCTAATTTCTTTTTCATTCAAGTTATACCTACTTCTTTACAAGCCCCTTATGAGGGCTTGCTAACGTAGTTACTAAACCGGCAATGGCTGGAGGTAATAATTAGTTATAAGATGAAAATAGAACATTATTTTATGTAAAAGGAACTGTCAACGCTCTAAAAAAGACTGCGTGTTTTCTATACATACTATTACACAAAGTGAAATATAATTTTGGGAATCTTGCTGAACTCGGTTCCGCTAGTGCTTATTTTCAGTAGCTTCGTAAGTAAAAGTAAAATAAAAGGGCAAAATTTATCTCCTTACTATTTGAGTTATTTACCTTTATATATTAATAAGTTAAAGTTTATGTTTTTAATTTATTTTATAATATTTTTACTGATGTTATCTTCATTAATAATAATTTTTTTATTTATATTTGTTTCTACTTATTTGAGGGTAAAGGTAGAAGGCCCATATTATACTAAATCGAATTTTATACAAGTAAGGTCAGATCTTTTAATACGGCCTTGACTTGTAAGTTTAATAGGCATATATAAACCAATTTGATCTAGCAAACCCTCAAACGGGAAAATCGAAAATAATAACCAAGGAACTGAGTCGCCAGGAGACCCTAAAAATAATCCAAAAAAAGATAATACTAAAAATTCCGAAAAGGTATGTCAAATTAAAACTCCAGTTTTCCCTGGTACTCCTGCTAAGGTGTATGATGACGCTAAAAATTCAAAGTTAGATATGTTAAGTGACTTAAAAAACCAAGCTGTAATATATATGTGATTTAATAAAATTACAGGAAAAGTTTACATAGGTAGTGCTATAGATGGTAAAAAGCGTATATCTAGGTATTTTATGCCTTCAGTGTTAAAGACTAACTCTCGAATTTACAAGAACATTCTTAAATATGGTCATAGTTCTTTTAGTGTTAGTATATTAGAGGTATTAGGAGAAACTAAGAGTGTATCTAAGTCTTACATTTTAGCTAGAGAACAGTTTTTCTTAGATTGGGCTTTAAAAACATACGGACTACAAGTCTTGAACTTGTTAACTGAAACTAATTCAAGTTTAGGTTTGAAGCATACGTTGGAAACTAAAGCTAAGATAGTGGAAGCTAGATTAGGAAAATCTCACTCTAATGAGACTAAAGATAAACTTAGTCAAATGTTTTCTTTCCCTCCGGGACGGGAAAGTAATCCCTTTTTTGGTAAAACCCATACTTATGAATTTATAACTAAATTAAAACAACGTACTGGGGATGCAAATCCTATGTTTAATAAAGAAAAATCCCGAGAGTTTATAGCACACATGAATAAGGACAGATCTGGTGTTAATAATCCTATGTTTGGAAAAGCCAAATCTGCAGAGACTCTAGCTAAGTTGAGAAAATTGGTTTGGGTTTATGATGTGGAAAAAAACTATAAACTATTAGGTGTTTTTCCTACTGTTATGTGCACAAAGACTTTTCACATAGGTTTTGAAACACTAAATAAAAGACTGCAGGATGGAAAAATACATAAAGGAAAATATTTCTCTAGAGATCCTAGGGAGTAAGGAGAATTTTTAGTTATATAATTAATATCCAACCCCCCGCAGGCTTTAATCACCACCCCCAGGGTGGTGATAGGGGGGTAGGATTAAATTTTTAGTATCCGCTTGTGCGGATATTTTGTGTAATTTATACTGTAAACCTAAAACCAGGCTGGTTTACATTATATTAGTAGTGGAAATTGCTACAAGGAATGCCTAGAAGAATTAGTGATTATCCTGATGCATTTGCAGGATGAAATCTAATAAGTAGTTTTGGATCTATTGTTAGTGTGGTAGCAACTTGATTGTTTTTATACATTGTATATGCACAATTAGTTGAAGGAAAATCTGCAAGCAGATATCCTTGAATGACGCCACAATTCTATACTGATACTTTACAGGCTTTATTAAATAGAAGTTATCCTAGTTTAGAATGAGCGTTAAACAGTCCACCTAAACCTCATGCATTTGTAAGCTTACCTTTACAAAGTATAGTGTTTCGGCAGCAATAGCTTTTTTAACAATATAAAAAAGAAATTAACTTTAAAGAATATAATATTATATTTAATAATTATTTTAGCAGTTTTAGCATCAAAGAACTATTTTTGAAGTTTTTTTTCTGAAATAAATAACACGCTTATTATAACAGGTAGTCTTATAGGATATTTTGTAAAAATTATTATAAGTTCACTTATTGAAACGACAGATTTTGAACTAAAAGTACCTATGAGCAAAAATCCTGCTGAAGGAGAAAATTTTCCTGCGCATGCTACAAAAAAGACCAGATTTTTTAATACATTATTTAAAGATAATGGAGAAGGTTCCTCAAAAAACTCTAAATCAGCCAAAAATGTAATAGGGTGAGAAGACTTTTCTTATGACACTGAGTCTGAATCTGAGTCTACTCATCGTACAGTTCAGAATAGTCAAATAATAGGAGATGGGGTAGAAACTTTTAAAAAAAAAGTGGTAAATATTACTACAAAGGAAGAAATTCTTTCTACAAAAGAACAAGTAGAAAATGCGCTACAACAGTACAAGTCTTCTGGAACAAATGTTCCAGCTTTTAAAGAACAAGTTTCTGGTTTAGAAGAAAAAATAAAAATATGCGATAATAAACTATTTGAGTTAGAAAATAAAGATAAAGCTGAAGGTAAAGGAAAGGGAAAACAATTATTAGAAGATAACTCTAGTCCTAGACGAGTTCTTAATCCTAATTACCAACCAGCACCTAGGGGTGGTTCAACACAACACGTAGGTTATACATATGATTCTGATGAGGAAGAAGAAGCAATTCATCGTGCTATAGAAGAATCACTTAAATCAAATTCTTCTAAAGAAGAATCTTCTTCTAAAGGAAAAAATGTATAATTTTTTTATGTATAAAAGTTAAGATAAGTATGAATAAATCATCTACAATATTTTCTAGTTATTAATTATCTTTGTTTAATCTAGTTGTTAATAGCTTAACTTAATATTATTCTTATTAATATAATAAAACCTAAATATTTAGGTAAAAAATTTTTACACTTTATTTAGTATAAGGTTTATCCATTACAAATTCTCATTAGCTCAAAGGTAGAGCAGGATACTTCTAATATCCTGATTTTAGTTCGAATCTAAAATGAGAATGTTTATAATAAGTAGTTATAAATTTATAACTATTTTTTATTTATATATATTTTCTTCATTATTTATGAAGAATGATATATTATTGGAAATATAAGTAATAAATGTTTTATTTACCGTCAACTATAGTTTCAATAATTGAAGTTCTTCTAGTTATAGTTCCAGCATTATTAAGTGTAGCTTATGTAACAGTTGCAGAAAGAAAAACTATGGCTAGTATGCAAAGAAGATTAGGTCCTAATGCTGTAGGTCGACCCAAATTTAATTCCCCATTCGAAAGATCCTTTAGTAGTGTAAGTTCCAGCTCGAGCTCAAATAATAATAATAAAACAATAAGTGAATTATATCTTAACAGGAAAGCTCCTATTAAACCTTTTGAAGAAAAAATTGTAAGTGTTTGTAAAGATTTACAATCTTCAACTGCTCTTAAGACATTCTTTAAAGATTTAAAAGGTAAAGGAGGTATCTATTTATTTACTTATAAAAGTGAACCCAATATTTATTATATAGGGAGAGCTAAGGATTTCCAAAAGAGATTTAAAGCTCACCTGAATTTTAAATTAAAAGATAGATTCCATGTATTTGCTAACGGCGTAGGTTGAGATAAATTCGAATTTTCAGTTATTGAGATTTGTAGTTTATATATGCAGAGAGATAGAGAGAGCTATTATTTACAAAAATATTTACCTTTGTTAAATACTATATTTATAAGTAATTTAAGTGATACTCAAACTTTTGATTCCATTTATGAAATATTGAAACTTAGACAATTAGAGCCTAGTTTCGAAAATAAATATAGCCCTGCCGCGCGCAAGCGCGCTGGGCCTGCTGCGCTGGAGGTATACTTATTTATCTTTATGAATATATTAATGGACAACTTAGTACTAAATATACTACATTTAGCAGTATAAATCAACTATCTCAACATTTAAATATAAGTAGAGATACTATAAGTATCTATTTAAATACATATGTTCCATTTAAAGGTTATTTATTTTTAACTGATATGGTTGAGAATCCTGAAATTATAGAGAAAATAATTAGTGATGCTACACAAGGGTTAGAATTAGACCGTACCATAGCTAAAAAAGTCTGAAAGTATTATATAGAAGCAGAAGGTACTGTAGTTAAAACTACATATGAGTCTATAGGTGCAGCAGCTAAAGAATTAAATGTACATCATACTGTTATAAATAATCATCTCGACAAATGAATTCAAGGTGGTATTGAAGATAATTATCTATTTAGTAGTGAATTGGGTAGTTTAGAGTTAGAAAATTTAATGGAAATATCTTTATTAAGAAAACATAATAATTTAAAAGTATGAGTTTATGATGCTTTAACCTTAGAATTAGTATCGGATATGTTTAGTAGTATGAAAAAAGCTGCTGATTATTTTAAAGTAGATTATAGATCTTTATTAAAACACCTAGATACTAAAATAGCTACTATGAAAGGAGGTAAATTTGTATTATTATTTAGTAAGGAATTAACTGAGTTAGAAAAAGAATCCTTATTAAATAAAGTTAAAAAAACAACAAATGAAACTACTCCTGTTTGAATATATAAAAGTGTTGATGGTGCTTTAGTATTAATAGATAATAATAAACCTACCTATGGTTCTAAATTTTTAGCCTCTAAGTCTTTAGGTTTAGTACTAAGACAATTAGTAAATATTTAGACTCAGAAAAAAGCTATAAAGGGTTATACTTTTATACTGCATCAAAAGTATAGAAAAATGGGGAATTAAATTAAAGGTAAGGAGTAAGGACCCTTATTAGGCCTCAATTATAGTTATATACTTTAATTAAAAACCATCAAATTGACAGGGAAGCCTTAAAGCTATTTCGACTAAGTAAGTTAAGTAATTAATTTATGGCTCGGTTAACAACTAGAGGTATAGTGAAACAGAAATAGATGCACGAAAGTAAATAGGTAATCTGCAGCCAAGTACCTAGTTTGCTTACTTAAGGGTTACTATATATGATTAAAGAGGGCTTCGCCTGCTGGCTTCGCAGCCTAAATAAGAAAAATTTGAGTATAATTTATTTATCTTTTTTATTATTTAATCTTTTAGGTTTAGGGAGTTTTAACCTCTAGATTTATGCGACTAGTAAACTCAAAGCTAAGGAATTAGGTATGCAGTTCATCGACTAAACGGTGGTTATATTAATTATTAATAATTAATATTTAAGATATAGTCAGACCCTACTTGAAAGAGTACAGGATTTTCTTCTTATAAAGCTTGAATAAAAAGGTTTGTAAGGAAAGATCTGTAAAATGGATAATATTTTTATTATTTAGGGAGAAGGCCCCTAACTTTACCTGAAAAATAATAGGTCAAAAGTTTATTATAAGTGGTTAAAGGGGGAGATTCGTATTATGGATTATTGCAGGCATTTGCAGATGCTTTAAAACTATTATTAAAAGAATATGTAGCACCTACACAAGCTAATATAATATTATTCTTCTTAGGTCCTGTTATGTGAGGTAGGATCTCGCTATTTATTTGGGATAAACTGTCAAATTACGGGGACACCCTAAAGCTTCTGGTACCAAGCAGCATATGAAAATATGTTTGTGGATGAACTAATCACTCATGTATGGTAATAAGTCAGAAGATATTCGAAAGAAAAATGGGCAATCGCGTAGCTAAGTCAGAAAGATTTTTTTCTGTAAAAGTGCAACGAGTTTACGATAGTTGATGTGAAATTAAGACCATAATTTCACATTTAAGATGTACTCTAATGGGTCTCGAAAGAGATTATCGAGTTAAAGTCCTTTCTAATCAAATTAAATTTTATAGACCGTATTCTACGTATAGTTCTTGTTTTCCTCTACCTAAAATTAAATTAATAACCAGATCATTCTCTACTTTAAAATCTCCTTTATTAGATCCTAAATTTATCACCGGGTTTATTGACGCAGAAGGTTCTTTTGTTATTTCTATACAAAAAGAGCCTAAAAATAAAACAGGTTGAACAATAAAATCAAGATTATCTATCTCCCTTCATAAAAAAGATATAGCTATCTTAGAACAAATTAAAAATTATTTTAAAGGAGTAGGTAATATCTCTAAAGAAGGTAAAAATGTTGTACAATATCGGGTAGCTTCTTTACGTGATTTAACTAATATAGTGATTCCTCATTTTGACAAATATCCTCTAATAACTAAAAAAAAGGCGGATTTTATTTTATTCAAACAAGTTATTGAATTAATGAATCGTAAGGAACATTTAACAAGAGAGGGTTTAATAAAAGTATTATCCATTAAAGAATCGATAAACTTAGGTTTATCAGATACAGTGAAATCTGCTTTCTTTGATATTGTTGCAGTAGAGAGACCTATTATTAGTAATCAAAAGATACTTGATCCCTATTGATTAGCTGGTTTTGCTAGTGGTGAAGGTTGTTTCCTGGTTACATTAATTAAAACAACAAGTAATCAATTAGGTTACTGAGTTCAATTAAGTTTCCAACTTACTCAACATACTCGTGATATAGAGTTAATTAATAATCTAAAAGAGTATTTAGATTGTGGTCAAACAACTGTATACGACGATCATGATTTTATAAAGTATGTTGTTTCTAATATTTCAGATATTATGGAAAAAGTTCTTCCTTTTTTCGATAAATATTCAATTGTAGGAGTAAAGTCTCAAGATTATGAAGACTTTAAACAAGTAGTGTTAATGGTGAAGGATAAAAAACATTTAACTCCTGAAGGATTAAATTTAATTAAAAACATAAAGGAAGGTATGAACAAATTAAGAAAAGAATAACTAATATTAGTTAATTTTTTTTTAATATATACGTAGTGGGGTATTTTATTAAGTACCTATTTTACTTTTTTTGTTGCATACTTAGGACTACATACTGCATGTACTTTATATTTCGTATTTTGTACTTTGTTTTAGGTACTTCGTACTTCTACTACATATTACGGTTGAGTCCTAAGTGGTCTATATAAAAATTTATTTGCATTGATAAATTTTACTACCGTGGTTATAACTTTAATTTTTGCATTATTAGGATACGGAGTTATTCCCTATGGACCTGGTTTAGCTATTAGTGATTTTAATTTAGGTATATTGTATATGCTAGCAGTATCATCTTTAGCTACTTATGGTATATTATTAGCCGGATGAAGTGCTAATAGTAAGTATGCTTTTTTAGGATCTCTTAGAAGTACAGCTCAATTAATTAGCTATGAATTAATATTAAGTTCTGCTTTATTATTGGTTATTATGCTTACAGGAAGTTTAAATCTAACTGTAAACGTAGAAGCACAAAGAGCTGTTTGATTTGTATTACCTTTATTTCCTATATTTATAATATTTTTTATTGGATCTATTGCAGAAACTAATAGACCTCCTTTTGATTTAGCTGAGGCTACTAAAATGATTTGGTCTCATTAAAGATCACAAATTGCTGGAAACTTCTTGTATAATAGGACAATCAGCAGGGAAGTTAACATATTACGTTAAAACCTTCAGAGACTAGACGTGATCATTTAATATAAGTATTTATATTAGATAAGGTATAGTCCAAATTTGTATGAAAGTGCAAAAAAAAAATGAAATCATATCTAAGTATAAACTACCCCGTTACTACCTTAGGTGTGAACTATTTAGTTCATACAGGTTATCTTTATACTATATCTAGATTAAAAGTTAGTACGGTAGCTAGCTATAGAAATTATTCTACTTCAAATTCAGATTCACAATCATCTGATCTACCTCCTGTTCCTATTTTTACTATTAATAATCTAAATAATGAAGATTGTGTTAAATCTTCTAGAATATTCTTAAAAAACAAAGGAGGTATTTATTCTTTTATTAATACAGTTAATGGTAACCAATATATCGGAAGTGCAAAAGATTTTTATTTAAGACTTAAAGAACATCTGGAAAATAAAAAGTCTAATGTTGCTTTACAGAAAGCATTTGCTAAGTATGGCTTAGATCAATTTAAATTTTGCATATACGAATATTTCACATATGAAAGTAAAATTATAAGTCATCAAGCTTTAACTGATCTAGAGACTAGTTATATTAACAGATTTAATTTTGATAATCTTTACAATTTTAAAGCTTTAGCTACAAGTTCTTTAGGTTATAAGCATACTGAAGAAGCAAGATTAAAGATGATGGATTTCTATAAAGATAAGAATAACCATCCTATGTTTGGTAAAACTCATACTGAAGAAGCACTAGCTTTAATTAGTAGACCAGGTGAGTTAAATCCTATGTTCGGTAGAAAACACAGTGAAGCCACTAAAGCGTCTATGAGTGTAAAGAAGAATAAATATCCTTTAGGTGTAGGTATCTACTTCCGCCCCCCTTTAACTTAATTGAGCTTAGAACTTATTATTTAAACCTAATATACCTACACATCCCCTTTAAATCAACTGTACCTACTAAGAATTTATAGTGACAAACAATGAGTAATTACTAAAAATAAATTATAATTACTCTTCATTTCTATTTATTATCAAATCCTTATTTAGGGGATAATGAATAGCCTACATAATAATAGAAAAATGTTATACATATCAATAAAAGGTGTCAATTTAATAGTGGATGGATTAATCGCAGTACATTTAATAATATGAAAGGAAGGGTCACCTTTAGCTTGCACAGAGGAAACAGTTTTTAATAAGGATATAGCCGGTATATGTAAGAGGAGTCCACACTCTAGGCATATACCTAAGACTAAAGGTATCAGATATATGAGTACTCAAGTATCACAAAAATGTGCTATTAATCCTTGATTTTTAACTGGTTTTTTGACGCTGAATCTTGTTTTATAATTGGATTAAGTAAGGACAGTAAGCGAAAAAGTGGATGAATTGTTGCACTTGAATTTGCTGTAGCTTTACATGAAAAGGAGCAAGTTCTTCTAGATGATATTCGAAGTTTTTTTTTGGTAGGTATTGTAAAAAAAGGAGGTAATAATCTAATTAAATATCAAGTTAGATCTATTACCGAATTAGCTATTGTAATAGCACATTTTGAGAAGTATCCCTTGATAACTAAGAAGTGAGCTGACTATCAATTATTTAAACAAGCTTTTGAAATAGTCAATCGTAAAGAGCATTTAAGTTTTAGTGGTTTAGAAAAAATAATAAGTTTAAAAGCATCAATGAATAGAGGGTTATCTGATAAATTGAAAGAAGCATTCCCTAATATTATCCCTATTCAAAGACCTATGGTTAAATCACCATCAAATTTTGATCCTTATTGATTAGCAGGGTTTGTTAGTGGAGAAGGGTGTTTTTATATTAATCTATCTAAAGCAAACAAAAAATTAGGGTTTTCTGCTTATTTAGTTTTTCAAATCACTCAGCATTCACGTGATGCTGAGTTAATGAAGAGCCTTGTCTCTTTTTTCAATTGTGGTCGTTATGTTCTTCGTACGAATAAGAGCCATGGTGATTTTTTAGTGACTACCTTTTCTGATGTCAATGATAAAATCATCCCGTTTTTTAAGGAATATAAGATTGTAGGAATTAAGGAGAGAGATTTTTTAGATTTTTGTAAAGCATCTGATGTTATTAAAGCCAAAGGCCATTTAACACCCGAGGGGTTAAATGAGATATCGGAATTAAAAGGGGGTATGAATCGTAAGAGAATAACTTAGATGACAACTTAATTTTAAAGTTTAATAATAATGTAGAGTTAGCTAAACATTTAGATATTTCAAAGGTTACGGTAGGTAAGTATTTAAATTCTGGTCTCATGTATAATAAGGTTTATCGGTTTAAACCTATACAAGATTAGGTATGATTTTTTATTTTTGGAATCAGAATTAGTTAGTGGGTTTATGACAGAACATGCGGCAGTAGTTTTTGTGTTTTTTTTTTTAGCTGAATATGGAAGTGTTGTGTTAATGTGTATATTAACAAGTATAATATTTTTAGGTGGGTATTTAATTTTAGACTTTATTTATTTATTAACTTATTTGGATTATATTATTTGAGAATTCTTCTTTATAGATTGAATACTTGTTTTAGATTATCTAATAGAAGATATAATGAATACACCAGCTTTAGAAGGATTGATTTATGGTTTTAGCTTAGGATTGAAAAGTTCTATCATGATATTTACTTTTATTTGAGCTAGAGCTTCTTTCCCTAGAATACGTTTCGATCAATTAATGTCCTTTTGTTGAACAGTTTTATTACCAATAGTGTTTGCTTTTATTATCTTAGTACCATGTATTTTATATAGTTTTGATATATTCCCTATTAATATAAATTTATTTTAAATCTTATTTTTTTAAGATACTATCTTTAATTTTTATGTAATTTATTTTTACATAATATAATCATGTAATTGTTTACTTATGATGTAATTTTAATTTAATTATGAGGGAAGTTTTATTTTTATTGATTTAAATAATAAATGTTATTATCATCTTTATTATTAATACCTTTATTGGGGATATTTATAATATCTAGTAATATATCCTATGAAGATAGAGAACTAAAAATAAGATCTTATAAAATAACAGCTTTTGTAACATCTATTATAAATTTAGTGATATCTTTAGTAATATTCTTATTATTTGATTTTAGTAGTAATCAATTTCAATTCGTACAAGAACATTATGATATGAATTTTTTTGATCTTTATCTAGGAGTAGATGGAATATCTATATATTTTGTATTATTAACAACTATAATAATGCCTATAGCTATATTATCTAATTGAAATTCAATAACTGATAATATTAAATCGTATTTAATAATAATGTTATTATTAGAAACACTATTATTAGCTGTTTTCTTGGTTTTAGATATCTTATTATTTTATATATTTTTTGAAAGTATATTACCTCCTTTATTCTTATTAATAGGTTTATTTGGGTCTAGTAATAAAGTAAGAGCTAGTTTTTATTTATTTTTATATACATTATTAGGTTCTTTGTTTTTATTATTATCTATTTTAACTATGTCTTCTATAATGGGTACTACCGATTTTGATGCTTTATTTAAAACTAATTTTGATTATACTACACAAATATTTTTATTCTGCGGTATATTTATAGCATTTGCAGTTAAAACTCCAACTATATTTTTAAATAATTGATTATTGAAAGCTCACGTAGAATCTCCTTTAGGTGGAAGTATAATACTAGCAGGTATTGTTTTAAAATTAAGTTTATATGGTATATTTAGATTAATTTTACCTATATTACCTAAAGCATATTTAGATTATACATTTATAGTATTTGTAATAGGTGTAATTACAATAATATATGCTAGTTTTAGTACATTAAGAACTACAGATGTTAAAGAACTGATAGCTTATAGTTCAGTATCTCATGCTGCGGTATACTTAATAGGAGTATTTAGTAATACAATACAGGGGATAGAAGGAGGAATACTTTTAGGGTTAGCTCATGGATTTGTATCTAGTGGTTTATTTATATGTGCAGGTGGTGTGTTATATGATAGATCTGGAACTAGATTAATACATTATTATAAAGGTATAACCCAAATGATGCCTTTATTTTCTATATTATTCTTTATTTTATCTTTAGGGAATTGTGGAGCTCCTTTAACCTTAAATTTTGTAGGTGAATTTATGTCATTATACGGAACTTTTGAAAGATTACCTGTCTTAGGTGCTTTTGCTAGTACTTCCATAGTATTTTCAGCTGCTTATACTATATATATGTTTAATAGAATAGCATTTGGGGGGTCATTTACAAGATTTTTTGAAGTAAATATAAGTGATCTAACTAAAAGAGAATTCTTTTTACTATTTACATTAGTAGCTTTTACAGTTATACTTGGAATATATCCTTCTATAATTTTAGATGGATTGCATTACTCAGCTACAAGTTTAATTTATAAGTATAATTTCTTTACTTAGTACTTTAATGCAATATATAGTAATTTCCTATTAAGAGTTTTTTATACAAGGAATAGCCACAGTTATAAGGTGATCTCCTTACATTAATTAATAATCTTTTCGTTTTATAATAAACGCTAATACTTATATTATAGTATTCGATAAAAAAAATTTTTTTTTACTTTTATGCCTCAATTAACACCTTTTTATTTTTTAAATGAAGTAACTTTTGCTTTTGCAATTCTTCTAATTACAATATATATGTTATCTAAATATATATTACCTAGATTTGTTCGTTTATTTTTAGCTCGTACTTTTATATCTAAATTGTTTAATTAATATCTATCTTACGCTAAGTTAATCTTTAACGTATTATATTAAATAAACATTAAATTTCTTAAGATTTACATTTCAATTAATAATCTTATCTTTTATTTGAGGTTTATAAGTATTTATCAATTGATGATAAGGGATAATAAAAAGGAATAACGTACCTAAATCTGGGGTTTTTATCATTGCGTAGCGATAAAAGAACCGTGGGTGCTATCTCTACCGGGAGTAGGGAGGCTTGTACCCTTAACCCCCGGCTACGCCTAGCTTGCGCAGGGTAGCCCCGGCTACGCCTAGCTTGCGCAGGGTAGGGTAAGAAAACGTTATGTATTTATTGATTAACTATTGAATACAACTATAATAATTATACAATGCAAGAAATAACGAAATTTTTTAATTTAACTAGAGAAATAATTAGTCCTTTAAATCAATTTGAAATTAGAGATTTATTAAGTTTAGACGGTTCTATTTTAGGAAATTTACATATATCTATAACTAATATAGGATTATATTTAATGATAGGAGTTTTCTTTAATCTAACTCTTAACTTACTAAGTACAAATTATAATAGATTAGTTAGTAATAATTGATCAATAAGTCAAGAATCTTTATATGCTACTATACATAATATAGTAACAAATCAAATAAACCCTAGAAATGGACAAATATACTTTCCATTTATATATGCTTTATTTATATTTATATTAATTAATAATTTAATAGGAATGGTAAAAAGGTGCCTATGAATTTTCTTAATATTTATCTCAAACAATCTTTTTAAGGCGCAAGCTCTTAAAAAAAAATTCTATTCTTCACATTCACATTCATATATACATTCTAAAATATCTAAAAATAATTCTAGATATAGTTTTAATAATAAAAATACTTTTTATCTTAATCCTGATTATATTACAGGATTTGTTGATGGAGAAGGTTGTTTTTCTGTTTCAATATTTAAAGATAGTAGAAGATTAACTGGTTGACAAGTTAAACCTATTTTTAGTATATCTTTACATAATAAGGATATAAAATTATTAGAAGCTATTCAAAGAACTTTAAATGTAGGAAAAATTTATAAGCACGGTACTGATTCTATGCAATACCGTGTGAGTTCATTAGGTAATTTACAAGTAATTATAAAACATTTTGATGAGTATCCTTTAATAACTCAAAAACAAGCAGATTATCTTTTATTTAAAGAAGCTGTAAATTTAATAAGTAATAAAGAACATTTATCTATAACAGGTTTGTTGAAATTAGTTGGTATTAAAGCTACATTAAATTGAGGTTTATCTGAAAAGTTTAAAGAACAATTTCCTACTGTAGAACCATTAAATAGACCTAAAGTAGAGTTTACTAATATAAAAAACTTCAATTGAATTAGAGGGTTCATAGAAGCTGAAGGTAGCTTTCAAGTTATAACTCAAAATATTAATAATAAAACTAATGTAAGTTTAAGATTTGCAATAACTCAACATATTAAAGATGAGGTACTGTTAAATAATATTGTTACTTATTTAAATTGTGGAAGATATTATAAATCGCCAACACGTAATGAAGGACAATATTTAGTAACAGTTTTTTCAGATATATCTGAAAAAATTATACCTTTATTAAATGAATATTCTTTATTAGGAGTTAAAAAAGAAGATTATTTAGATTTTGTTCAAATAGCAGAGTTAATAAAATCTAAAGATCATTTGACTGAACAAGGAGTAGAAAAAATAAAATTCCTTAAAAATAATATGAATAAAAGAAGAATATCAATAAAAGAAGAATAAAAGATATGTTTAGATAATTGTAATATCATAGATAAATATAATAAAATTCATACAATTTCACTATATGCTGGAAACTTCTAATGCCTTAAGTACCAATAATTTATTGGTGAAAATCTTAATGGATGAAACAATGAACAATCAGCAGGAAACCTCAATAATAAATCATGTTATGAGTAGGTTCCTCAGAGACTACATGTGAAAGATTACTTAATTTTATTTTTCAATGATAAATAAGTAATTAAGATATAGTCCGATTTGATAAGTCTATATGGCTTGTCAAATAGTCCTTATAGTTTTGCTTCAACTAGTCATTTTGTATTAACATTTGCTTTAAGTTTTACTATAGTTTTAGGAACAACAATATTAGGATTCAAAAAACATGGTCTAGTGTTTTTCTCTCTTTTAGTACCTGCAGGTTGTCCTTTAGCTTTATTACCATTATTAGTTTTAATTGAATTCATTTCATACTTAGCTAGAAATATTTCCTTAGGTTTAAGATTAGCTGCTAACATATTATCAGGTCACATGTTATTAAATATTTTAGCTGGTTTCACATATAATATTATGACAAGTGGTTTAATATTTTTTTTTTTGGGTTTGATCCCTCTGTCGTTTATTATAGCCTTCTCGGGTTTGGAATTAGGAATTGCATTTATACAAGCGCAGGTATTTGTGGTTTTGTCTTCTGGATATATAAAGGATGGATTAGATCTTCATTAATAAAAGTTAGTAGATTTATTTTTAATAAATTTTTATTTATATATGATAAATACAAAGCTTATAATAAATACTATGAAAGTAAATATGCAAAAGATAATCCTAACTTTAATAGTAGTACACAATTAACGGCTACTTTTAATATATTTAAACTTAATTTACAAAAGAAAAAAAAATATAATTTACAGAATAATAAAAAACCTGATCTACAAAAGGAAGAAAAACCTAGTTTACAAGAGGAAGAAAAACCTAATCTACAAGAGAAAAAAAAATCGAATTTACAAAAGGAAAAAAAATCGAAGTTTTCCCTTATGGGCGATCTTAATAAAACTAAAACTAAAAAAGCCAAAGGTGTATACATTATAACAGAGGATAATCGTAAAGTTTTAGATGCAAGTGGAGGAGCTGCAGTATCTAGTATAGGTCATAAAAATCCCAGAGTAATAAAGGCTATAGTCAATCAATATAAAACGGGTTTAACTTACGCACCTTCAACCTTTTGATTTAATGAAATTGTTAATAATTTTAGAGAGTATCTGATAAAAGGAACAAAAGGAAAAATGCATGATGTATTTCTTTTAAATTCAGGTTCGGAGGCAATAGAAGCTGCAATTAAACTGGCCTATAGTTATCATTTACAGAATAAACAAAGTCAACGTAAGAACTTTATTGTGCGTAATGGTTCTTATCATGGCGCAACATTAGGTGCTTTAAGTTTATCGGGACATCGTCTTCGAAGAGCACCTTATGTTCTATTACTTTGAGAAAATGTTCATTTTATTTCTCCATGTTATGCATACCGTAATAAGAAAAAAAACGAATCTAATGAAGCTTACGTAGCTAGATTAAAAACTGAACTAGAGGAAAAAATCTTAGAATTAGGTCCAGATACAGTGGGGGCTGTAATAATAGAACCGGTAGTGGGAGCCGCATTAGGTTGTGTTCCTTTTGTACCTGGCTACCTTAAAGCTATGAAGGAGGTATGTGTTAAATATGGTGTTCTTTTAATATTTGATGAGATTATGTGCGGATCAGGAAGAACAGGTTATCTCCATGCTTGACAAGAAGAAAATGTTGTACCTGATATCCAAACTTTAGCCAAAGGACTAGGTGGAGGTTATGTTTCTATTTCTGCTATAATGACTACTAAAAAAGTTCATGATATGATTCAGAAAGGTAAAGGGGAATTTGTACATGGACACACCTATGAAGGAAGACCAACTGATGTGGCAGGAGCTTTAGAAGTTCAGAAAGTTATTCAAGAAGATAATTTATTAGATAATGTAACCAAACAAGGAAATCTATTAGTAACACTTTTAAAGAAAGAATTAAGCGATCATCCTAATGTTGGAGATATAAGAGGTAAAGGTCTTTTTATAGGGATAGAAATAGTAGAAAATAAACTAACTAAAATACCTTTTGATCCAAAGTTAAATGTAGCTAAAAAAATATCCGACTTAGCTTTTTCACCTAAATTTAATATGACTGTGTACCATGGTTCAGGTACGGTGGATGGTATTCGAGGTGATCACATCATGCTTTGTCCACCTTATATTATAACAGAAAAGCATGTGGTACATATAGTAAATGTGGTATCAAAGGTGGTTAAAATAGTCTGCAGTCAAATTACCTCCGAAAAGAACTAGGTCACATGCTGTTAAATATTTTAGCAGGTTTCACATACAATATAATGACAAGTGGTTTAATATTATTTTTTTTTTGGATTGGTGCCTTTGTCATTTATTATAGCTTTCTCGGGTTTGGAACTTGGGATAGCTTTTATTCAAGCGCAAGTATTTGTGGTATTGTCATCTGGTTATATAAAGGACGGGTTGGATCTTCATTAATTTATTTTTATAATGCAATAAGGTGTCTAGTTTACCAGTTTTATGTTTACACCTTACAGGGTTTATTAAACAGAAGATATCTAATTTTAGAGTGAGCTTTAAGTAGTCCACCTAAACCTCATGCTTTTGTAAGCTTACCTTTACAATCTAGTTTTTTTAGCTTTATTAAATTTAAAGATGTTTTTATAAATTTTGGTAAAACCTTTTTAAGAGCTTGCGCCATGTTATATTCATTTTACCTCTTATTTTAGTATTTAAAGCTTTAAATACTTGTTGACTAAATGGTGTATGAGATTTCCAATTTTTTAGTCAACAATTAATAAGTAATCTTCCTTTTGTAGGTAAAACATTATTTAATATTATTTGAAAAGAGGGATCTTTATTATCTTCGGATATAATATGTAATAATCAGTGAATAATGGAACTTACATTTGTAGGTGGTATAGGAGGTATCTTGGAAATAGCAATAGTTGAAACATATTTTAATAATTCTACTAAAGTACCTATAGAAGGTAAAACCTTTATGCCTAGTGGTAATGTAGATATATTGAATTCAGATTCAACCTCAAGATCGGGTTCAAGTGCTGGTTCAAATATACCTACTGAAATTGAAGATAAAGCTATTAAAAGTATTAAAGGAAGGGGCTATACAAGCTGTTATGGATGGCAATCAAAAATAGGTAGATATGTAAAAAAAAAATAAATGAAGCTAGTCATTTCTTTACTTTAGATCATCCTCGGCAATTCTGAACTATACTATACCAACATTCAAAATGGTTAATATCCATTTTGAACAAAGAATAAGTTGAGTAGAATATATGTCTAATTACCTTAATGAGGAGGATTGTACCCTTAACCCCCGGCGTAGCCTAGCTTGCGCAGGGTAGGGTAAGAAAATTAGGTAAAAATACAAATATAATCCTGAAGGATTATCTGATTATTGCAACCAGAAAAGAAAGGAAGTATCTCAAAAGTATATAGCAGAAGCTAATAGAGTTATAAATGATACTTTAAATATGAATAATCCTAGATGAATTTCTACGTATTATATAAATGATGTATCTAATTATATTTCTTTTTTAAGTTATAAATAATCTTGAAAATGTTCTAGAAGTATTATAGCAATTATTAAAATAAATTGAATAATAAAGGTAATTTAAATTTATTATTTTAAATTAAATAATTATGCAAAATATCTTTATAAATATAATCTTATGTTATAATTTAAAATTATTATTTAGTGTTATGATAGTGTAACACATCTTTTATTTTTAATTCTCTTTTAATTGAAGGATTTTTATTTATAAATATTTCTAAAAATATTTTTAGAAATATTTATAAAGATTATGATGTAGTTGGTCTACGCTTTGATTGCAGATCTTAAGCTTGAGGTTCAATTCCTCCATAATCTTGTTTTATTTTTGTAAACCTATCTAGCTTCTTTTTCTCAATATTTAAATAAAGACTAATAAGACTTATACTTATTAATTATGAAGAATGCTTAATTCAAATTGCGGTAAAAATGAAAAAATTTTTATATATTGGTAATAAATTTAAAGCTTATTACCTATGTTCTATAATAAGTAATGCAAAATATAATACTTACAGTAAAAGTACACAACTATCAGCGGGTATGTTTGATTTTTATTTTAGTGTTAAAATATTAAATCAAAGTTATAAATATATTTATAACTGTAATATTCCTTCTTTTAATGATATAAATTGTTCTGATTACATAAGTAAACTCATATCATCTTTGACAAATGGTTTTGATTTGAAATTTCATATATCAGGACTTAAGGCGCCCATACCTAAATTTAATGTGACCCTACCTGAAGCTAAGATGATCTCAGTTAAAACTGAGGTGATCCAACCTATGGTATATTCTAGTAATAATGGTTTTTCATTAGATAATCATCTACATCTTAATTTACATCCTATAATAGGAATTAACCCCTCCTCTTTCCAATTCAAAATCCTGATAGGTTTTTTAATTATTAGTATTTTGATTTTTATTGGATATGCCTTTGAACTAATGCTATATAATTTAGCTGAGATATCTATTAATAAATTAAAATCATATATCAAAAGTTATGCAGATAATGCAGGATCTTATAGTAGTAATAGAGGATCTTCCAGTAGTAATGCCCAGGGTTCTTCTAATAAATCAGGAACGCAAACCTCAGGAGTAAGTGGTTTAAGTGCAGGCTGGACAGCCCCTGGTGGTAGCGGAGGGGATGATCCTAATGATAATAATAATAATAGAAAGAATAATAGAGAACATTATAAATACTTGGTAAGGCTCAATCTAACCATTTATGATCGATTTAAAGAATCAGGTATAAGAGTACTAGAACTTGAGTATATAATTATTACTTTAAGAATAATGGCCCGTAGGCTAGAGCAATTAACCGAATCAGGATCCTATGTATTAGATGTAGATTTAGAAGCTATAATTAATTTTTCAATTACTTCAAGTGAGGATTTAAATTTTTTACAGGAATTAGATAGTGCATTATCTAAGAGACTACGTGAGAATGGTAATAATGTTAATAGAATATGTTACGATAATCCATTTGATGCTTGATATTATGATGGAATTTATGAGGATCTTTATTTAATCGTCTCAAATGTTTTAGTTCTAAGAAACCTAACAATTAATTTAGATAGGGATAGTTTAATCTTACATAATGAGGATGGACATATAAGATTATATGATAGTACAAAAATAGGAAGAAAGGGTATAAAAGATGCTGTTCCTATATTATCAGTGATGCGTGGTAACGCACAAAGAACTAGAGATGTGATTAATAGAGTTATTATAGGTTTAGAGGAATATTTAAGTACATTAAAAAGATAATAGGTTATAACTTATTATCACAGGTTTACATCTTTTTCCGTCACATACTATTAAATATATTAGTGGGTTTTACTTTATAATAGCTAGAAATGTAAAAAGAATTTTACGCAGACCGAAGGCCTAGCTGGACTGCTACGCTGTAGGTTTTTATTTTTAAAATATATACTTTATTTATTATTTTTTTTTTTTTTATAGGCGCAAGCTCTCCCTTTGTCATTTATTATTGCTTTCTCAGAGGGTTATATAGAGACTGTTTTTATGAGCTCATATTCTGGTAATTAATAGAAGGAGGGCAGATTTTTTGGTCCTGTGGCATCTTCATTACCAGAGGACAACGCCTTAATTAAAAATTAAATAATAAATTCTCATTAGCTCAACGGTAGAGTAGGATACTTCGAATATCCAGATTTTAGTTCGAATCTAGAATGAGAATAGCGGTATTTATATTAATAATTATAATAGAGATTACTGAAGTAATAGTTATCCCTTAGTATAGAAGTGCAGTTATGTATTACGGTTTAGCTGACGATATACCAGTACTTCATCAAATTATTTTTTTTATTTTCATTTGCCTTTTCTCTATTTATTGTTCTTTTGGTAGCAGGATTATAATAATACCCGTCTGGTATTCATTACGTCTTATATCGCAAAAAAGTGATAGTGGTATATTAAACCTAGTTTAGAGTTTTCATCGATTGCAACCCATCCTATAATGGCAGGGGTTTATAGAAGATTTTATATATCCGCCAGAATAGCTAACGGAGCCTATATAAGCTTTACCTATTTTTAAAGATACATTGCGTAGCCTCCTTCCCCCCCCGCAAGCTTTAATCACCACCCCCAGGGTGGTGATAGGGGGGGATAGAGAAAAAAGGGTAAGAGGAAAATTAATTACTTAGTTCGTAGTACTAATGAATTTTCTCGTCTTCAAGTTTAATAGAAGCAGGGTGTCTGAGGGTTGACTAGCAAGCTAATAAAAACTCCTAGATATTATAAAAGATAAGAACTCTTACCTTTTTCAAATATAAGGGTAATATATAAGTAAAATTTTTATGTACTAAAAATTTTTGTTTTTGAGATAATAATAAACTAAAAAAAAAAAAAAGTTTAAGGAAAGTTATTGTTTACAATATGTCTGTATATATGAATTTACTTTAAGTGAAGGGTTTAGGTATTAAATAGAAAATATAATAAATTAATAGATAGCATTATCACAATATATAACTTAATTGCGGACTTTGCAAAGCCTACATAAAACAGTAATTTAGTTAGATATAATTAACAAGAAATAGCTTAAATTTATTCAAATTAATATAAAAAAGATTTTGCACCAAAAATTTATAGTGATGGATTTTCCATCGTCGCCGTAACAAAGTTCGGCGCTGAGTTTTATGATAGGGTGAGTTTGGTGATGGCTCTGATTGAACGCTGTCAAAATGCTTGACACATGCTAATCGAACGTTTAATTTAATGAATAATTTTATTAAAAGTGGTGTACAGGTGAGTATAGATATCCGGCCTACCTTAAAGAGGGGGAAAAAGATCCCTCATAATAACAAAAATGGTGTATTAATCGCCGCTTTAAGAGGACTTAAGGAAATATCGTCGAGATAGGTAGTTGTTAAGGTGATTACTTAACAAGCCTTAATTCTCGTAGTCGAAGCTGAAAGGTTGATCGACCACATTGGGTCTGAAAAAACCCCAAGGCAAGCGAGTACAGCAGTGAGGAATTTTGGTCACTAGCTTAGCGGCTGAACTGGCAACTTTGAGGAATGTATTCCCAAAAGGGAACTATAAATTGATATATCGAATGAAATTCTAAATGTATTATTGATAATGACGATATACAGATTGATGCCTTGACTAATTACGTGCCAGCAGTCGCGGTAATACGTAAGAGGCTAGTGTTATTCATCTTAAATAGGTTTAAAGGGTACTTAGACGGTAAATTTATATCCTTTATAAAGGGACACTTTTACTAGAGTTTTATACGAGGAGGTAGTACTTAAGGTGTAGAGATGAAATTTGTTGATACCTCAGGGACTGATAAAGGCGAAGGCAACCTTTTATGTAAAAACTGACGTTGAAGGACGAAGGCACAGAGAACTAACAGGATTAGGTACCCCAGTAGTCTTTGCAGACAATGATGAATGCCATAGGTTAGGTATAAGAACTTAGTCTATAAATGAAAGTGTAAGCATTTCACCTCAAGAGTAGTGTGGCAACACAGGAACTGAAAAACGTGAAATTATTTTTAGCCACTAAAAAAAATAAATAATCTTCCAGTGTTGGTTCAACTCCAACTCTATAAAATTAATTTTTGTTTAGATTAGGACATTTTAAAATATTATAGGAGTTACTAAAAATTAGCTTATTAATATTCTAAATCAAGTATGTCTAGGAACAAAAACTTTAAATGTTCTTCGTGTTTTTATATTTATTAGTACTTTCAGTTTTACTATGGTAAGACTCGAATGTAATAACAGAAAACCCAGAACTAGAATTCACTAGTATAAAAGTGAAGCTAACCTTTAACGTTTTACTATTATAAGATGTACCGGATTTTTGGTACTACTGAAATATAATTTAAAATTAAGCTAATTTTTCTATGTAAAGTTTAGAAGTTATACTATAGCAGTCATTAACCAATGAAATAGTGAACGTGATTGGCCTCAAGGAGTTTGAGCATAAAACTTGATGAGGGGTAGTAACGCATACGACCTAGGACAAAGGTAATAGACTACTTGAAATCCGACTCTTATATACACATTAGTTATCAGAAGAAGATAGTAAAGGTCTCAACTGGTAGTAACATCCTGGCGGGGAACTAGGAAGGGAAGTTAACCTAAATGTGTTGTAGTAAAAGGATCTTAATTTTTATTTATAGAGTAAAAGTTATAAGTTAGGGCGAAGTCACTATTGCGAGTAAACATATTTGGAGAGAGTGCTTACAGAGAGGTAGTATTATATATTACGCTTTCTATTCTATTTAACGTAATAGTTTTAAAAACAAGTATGAAAATTTGGTAATACCCCTTTATTAATTATATCTGGTATTATTAATAAAAGTAAAAGTGGTTTACTAATCTTTGAAAACAAATATACTTCAAGGTTTGTAGAAGACCTTGTTAATATTCTACCGAGTATATACTAGCTCGTATAAAAAATAGTATAAATTAATTTAAATATAAGAAATGAAAATGATGAAAAAAAAAATAATGTTATCTAGCCATGGTTACTTAGATGAATTTGCTGTTTTAGGGTTTTATTCCGATTCTCAAATATTTCAACAATGATTTGTGGGTTTCTCAGATGCAGAGTCAAGTTTTATTATTCATAAAGTATTAGACAAAAATGGAAATATTAGTAAATTTTCATTTATGTTTACAATTGAGTTGCACATTGATGACTTACATACTTTAGAGTTTATAAAAAATAAATTAGAGTTAGGTAATATTAGAGTATATAAAGATAAATGTATATTCACCATATCAGATAAACAAGGTGTTTATAAATTAATATCTATTTTTGATAAATTTAACCTTAATACTACTAAATACTTAGATTATTTAAAATTTAAAGATGCTTTCATACTTTACCACGAAAGACCTAGTAATACTAAGATTGCTAAATCTAAAGATCTAATACAAAATATATTAGAGCTTAAAGGTAATATTAACAAAAACCGTAAAATAGTAACATCTGAAGATTACGAAGGAAAAATAAATATAACTAAATATTGATTATTAGGGTTTATTGAAGGAGATGGATCTTTCTTTATATCTAGAACAGATATAGAGCCAGTATTTTCTATTGAATTGTCAGAGGAGCAATACCCTGTTTTATTAAAAGTTAAAGAATTTCTTGAAAATAATTTAGGATTTGATAAATATTCTCTTTTTAAGTTGAAAAATTCTTCAGCCATCTCAATAAATAAACAAAAATCTAGATTAGGGAAACCAACAGTTATATTTACAATAAATAATATTTTTATTTTAAATAATTATTTCCTTCCTTTTATTGAAAATATGGTTTTCATTAGTAAAAAAGGTAAAGATTTTTGAAGTTTCAAAATAATCTGTAATGCAGTGTATAAAGGTTCACATAAAATAGAAGAAATTAGATCATTAATTTTAGGATTAACTTATAATATGAATAACTTTAGATTGTCTAATAATACAAAACCTGTCGTATGATTAAGTGAAGAGGAAATTGAAAAAATTATCAATGCTGAAGCTATATTTGAATATCTTAGCGATGGACGTATTATAGACAAAAAAACTAATAAACCTTTACCTTCTTTTAGGAATTGTATTTATGAAATAACATTATTAAATGGTGAAATTTTATTAGTTGATACATTAAAAGAAACATTAAGTAAGGTAAACGTTGGTTTTAGAAGTTTAAAAAAATCATTAGATGAAAGTCAATCTGAATCTGTAAAACTTCCAAGTTTTGAAGTAAAGAGAATTCCTGTTTTTATGTCTACGCAAGCTATTAAATTAAATAAATAAAAAGAAGTTGAGGGAAGGTTACAACCGTACAATTTCTAGGTTTTATAGAAAAATTAGGTGAAAACGGTTAATGACATCCTAGTAGGAGACCGTCGGCAGTTGTAAATGTCGCTACAGACTGGATCACCGGGGTTGGGCTGCAATGTCCGTCCAAATGTACAGTCGGATTCTGTAATGAGTACGATATCATAAAGGGGAAGGATAATCCATATTTTATTTATAAAGTAAAATAAAACTACGTACGGTGGATAGTTATCTTCACGGTAATAAAAACCCTTAGTTAATCAGAATTGAATCACTAGACCGTTTCTGACACCAGCAGTGAAGTATGTGTGCGACAAGAAGCGTATATTAGCAATGTGGTGTGATTCCACTAGGCATTTTCTCTGCCTAACACTACCTAAATATGTAAATTAGTAATAATTTGTGTAAAGCTTTAGGGACAATGTAGCCTATCTTAAATGATGATGTAAGGAAATGATTTTTACATATTTCCTTCCAGGAGCTAGTGTAAGTAAAACATGGAAAGCGAAAGTCAAAGTGGCCAAGACGCTTCGTGCTGGATAATTAATATAATATGGAAGATGATAGATTTGACATACTAATCTATCAGAGAAATCACATTTCCATCGAAGTAAAGCCACTTTCCTAAATTTTACGTTATTTGTGTTAATATATGAACTTGGTAACCCCTTTATCTTCAGTAATGAAATCTAAAATATTTATATTTCATTAAAGAGGTAATTTATAAGATCTAGATAGATCGAAATAGTTATATCCGGTAAGGGGGAAAGGAGAAGTTAAAAAAGCAAAGGCTTATCCTGGATAGTGTAAAACTTAAACCAGGAAAAGATAAAGGTTTAAATGTTAAAGCATCGCCCTTTGATCCTGGACCGGGTCTTCGGCCCAGATCCGTAGGACTAAAGAAAAATAAATTGGCGTTAATTATATTATATTGTGTACTGTCATATTACGAGAATATCAGTGCTCCTATCGGAGATAAGAAAATATATAAAGAAAAAAAATTAGCTCCTTACTATTTAAGTCTTTTACCTTTATTTTATTTATAAATTATAGGGTTATGTTTTTAATTTATTTTTAATAATTAGACTGATGTTATTTTCATGAATTCTAAATTTTTTATTTACATTTTTTGCTGCTTATTTAAGGGTAAAGGTAGAAGGTCCGTATTATACTTTATCGAAATTTAAACAGGTAAAGTCAGATATATGGACACGCCCTTGCCATGTAAGTTCAAGGAGTTTTCATAAACTAAATTTAACTCGTAGTTTGCACACGGAAGAGCAAGAGCGTCGCTTAGTTAACCCTTGATTTATAACAGGATTAGTAGATGCAGAGGGTAGTTTTATTGTTCAGATTGTAAAAGATGAAAGTAGAAAATTAGGTTATTTTGTCTTAGCTTCATTTGAATTAGCTTTAAATGTAAAAGATAGATTGTTATTGGAATTTTTACAAGAATCTATGGGTAATGTAGGTAATATATATTATAATCCTCAAGATGATACCTATAAATATAAAGTCTCAAATATAGAAGAGCTTATTAATTTTGTTATACCTCATTTTCAAAAATATCCTTTACTCACACAAAAAAGAGTAGATTTTGAATTATTTGTTAAGATAACCCAAATTATTAACCTAAAGGAACATCTTACATTAAAAGGTTTACAAGAATTAGTTAATCTGAAAGCTTCCTTGAATCTAGGTTTATCTAAAAAATTATTAGATACCTTCAAGGTTGCACCTGTAGAAAGACCTAAGTTTAACCCTGCTTCTATTCCAGACCCTTCATGATTAGCTGGATTTTGTGAAGGAGAATCTTGTTTTTATATTAATATAGGAAAATCCCCAAAATCTAAAACAGGTTGAGCTATACAGTTGGTATTTAAAATAACTCAACATTCTAGAGATATTCAACTATTACAGTTGATTAATAATTTCTTAGATTGCGGTAGAATTGAAAAAAGAGCAGGTTTTGCAGCGGATTTTACTGTTACTTCAATAAAGGATATAGAAAGTAAAATTATTAATTTTTTCAATAAATACCCTCTACTAGGGTCCAAACTTTTAAATTTGAAAGATTTTAATGAAGCTTTTAAAATTATGGAAACTAAAGGTCATTTAACTACAGAGGGATTAAATAAAATCAGGGAAATTAAAGCTGGAATGAATACTGGACGTAAAAATAAAGACAACTAAAGAGGCGCTCCGCTCTGCTATAAACCACAGTACATGGCCAGCTAGCTGGCCGTAATATAGCTATACATTTAAGCTTATTAAGATTTATATCAATATACTATTAATTTAGTTTGTGTATTGTATCTTAATATCGCTAACTTAACATACGGTGTAAATTTACAAAAGAGTTGAGTATTATCTTCTTTTGTTTGGAGAATCTTGAATCTCTCCTGTAAAAATTTATGCTTGAGCCGTATGCGATGAAAGTCGCACGTACGGTTCTTAAAGGGGGAAAATCTGAGAAGATCTACCTATCTTAACTATTTAATTCGATGATCCACGAAAAACCTTACCACAATTTGAATAATTTGTATATTTTTTATTGCAAATTCTAAGAAATTAGTTTCGACAAGCGTTGCACGGCTGTTTTCAGTTAATGTTGTGAAACTGCGGATCCGTCCGTGTAATTAACGAATACCCTGGCTTTATTTATAAATTACTAGTAATAGAGCATTTCTAACCCTGTCACAATGGTTAGGATAAAGGGGAATAAGACAAGTCATCATGGCCTGAATATTGTGGGCTATAGACGTGCTGCAGTTCTCCTATCGGTCGGTGTAGGATACCGATTAGATGGGACAAACCATCAAACTCCGGGGACCTCCTAAAGCTCTTGCTACCAAGCAGTATATGAAAATATACTAGTGGACAGATTAATCACCTGTGTATGGTAATAATGCAAGAGATACTTGAAAAAGTAATGGAATATCGCGGATCTAAGTCAATAACAGATCTAATACCCATCGATCAAGAAGAATCTGTTATTGTAAAAGAGCAACGAGTAGACGGTGGTTACACTAAACAAAAGAGTAAAGATTTAGTGTTAAGGTGTACTCTGATAGGCTCTGAGAGGAGCCCTAGAATCAATGTCCTTTCTAAGAAGCAAATTACCGGATGTAAATATTATCATAGTGCTATTATCCTCAAGTCTAGTATACCAACCTTTCTTTCTACTTCTACAAAATTACCCTTCATTGTTCCGATAAATCCTTGATTTGTGTCAGGGTTTACAGATGCGGAAGGGTGTTTTTTATTACAAGTTAGAAATAGAAATGGCTCTTGATACGTCGAAGCTAGATTTGATATTTCTCTTCATAAAAAAGATTTAGAACTAATGAAACAAATTCAATATTATTTCGGAGGGGCAGGTGGTATAAACAAACATGGTAAAGATAGTTATCAGTATACCATAAGCTCAATAAACCAAATAAATGATAGAGTTATACCTCATTTTGATAATTATCCTTTAATAACTCAGAAGTATTCTGATTATCTTCTTTTTAAAGAAGCTATTAATTTAATAAATTCTAAAAAAAATATGACAAAAGAAGAATTTATAGAAAAAATTGTAGGGATAAAAGCTTCTATGAATAGAGGTTTATTGTCAGATGATTTAAAAGTAAGTTTTACTAATATTGTGCCTATTTCTAGACCAACCGTAGAAAGCAAAATACCTCATCCTCAGTGAGTAGCTGGTTTTACAAGTGGTGAGGGTTGTTTCATGATCAAGACAAGCGTTAATCGTAATGCTAAATTGGGATACGGTGTACAACTATCTTTCCAAATTACTCAAAATGAAAGAGATATAGAGCTTATTAGAAGTTTAGTATCTTACTTTGGGTGTGGAAGATTAGTGGTAAATGAAAAGCATAATGGAAGTAAGGTTAATTTTAATGTAACGAAATTTTCTGATATTCAAGAGTTGATCATACCATTTTTCCTAAAACATAAAATACAAGGAGTTAAATTTTTAGATTTCGAAGATTGATGTAGAGCAGGTGAAGTAGTAAAAAATAAAGGTCATCTTTCAAGAGAAGGATTAGACGATATATTTAAGTTAAAGACCGGAATTAACCGAGGAAGATCTAGCTAATCTCCTAGATTAAGTCTTTTTTTTAGCTAATTATTATAAAGATAGTAGTATCGGTATATTTTGTTAATTTGCTTCGTGATAAAATTGACGAATTGAGACAAAGAGAAGCAAAAATGCGAATTTGAGCTAATCTCAAAAAATAGGATAAAATATGGGAAATGAATTGTAGCCTGAAATTCGGCTGCATGAATAAGAAATTGCTAGTAATCGTGAATCACCATGTCACGGTGAATAATCTTCGGATTGGTACTAACCACTCGTCACATGCTGAAAGGAGTTGGTGCAATAAGTTTGCTCTTCTATTATAATTAAGTGAATGATAGGATTCAGGTTTTTATAGTAGGATTCTTCGTATGCGCGACTCTGATTAGTGTTAAGTCGAAATACGGTTCGGGTAGTGGAAGTTGCCCGGGATTCATAAATTTTAACAAAATAATAATAAAAAGGAAGGTTCCGTTTGTTGGTATGACGGGCTGAGCTGTAAACTCAGTAGCTATTAGCTGTCGAAGGTTCGAGTCCTTTTCTTCCTAAAGTTTAGT
Organism: Daldinia concentrica; assembly: GCA_902805455.1. NCBI lineage: Eukaryota > Fungi > Ascomycota > Sordariomycetes > Xylariales > Hypoxylaceae > Daldinia > Daldinia concentrica. The sequence goes on from CADCSW010000016.1 coordinate 89,993, forward strand.
CTCTATAGCTCAATGGTAGAGTAGGATACTGTTAATATCTCTGCTCTTATGGCCTAAGTTAAATATCTTAACTAAAAGTTTTAAGTAATGTTTTATCAATTTTGTAATTATGCTAAGTGTTAAATTTTTTATAATTTATGCGAGTAAAAAAAAAGTAACCTTAAATCATTAAAAATTTCTAATAATTGACGGACATAGGTGTCATAAAATTTAAATCTTGTAAAAATTTAAATAAATTTTTGTAGGTTCTGCTGCGGCGAAGCCGCCAGCCGTCCTACCTTCTTTAATGAAAAACATGATTAATAATTTTTATGCGAACTTTACTCTTTTAATGTTAGGAACAAAAGGGAGTCGTGATGGGGACCATGGTCTACCTTGGCTATATTTGGCTAAATCCATGCTATTAAAGAGTATAAATTTAATTTTTTTTTTTATGAGTATTTTATATTTATTCCAAGTAATGGTGCTTTATTACCAGATTATGTAGCTAAAATAACTATCTTTATAGTAGTTCTTCAAAATTTAATGATTTAGTTGAAAGGATGCTAAGATAAAAAGTTAAATATAAAGATTTAAGGTTCAAGAATTGAAAAGGATATTTCTTATTCAGAGTAGATTTTTATAGGTTCTGCTGCGGCGAAGCCGCCAGCCATCCTATTTTATGTAATGAAAAAATGAGTTATAAAAATAAAAAATATTGCGAACATTACTCTTTTAACGCGAGGAACTAAAGGGAGCCGAGGTAAAGCTTCCTATTGAAAGGTAGATCTGTTCGTCTTAATTATTCAAAGGTTAAGGATTAGTAGTTGTGATTTTCTGTTAGGTTGCTCATATATCAGTCAGGTCAGGATTTGCTCGGTTAAATTAAATTATGTATGACCCTTATGTTCCCCCCTGTTAAAAGAGAGGGGGGTCCTGGTCCTGGTCCTGACTTCGTAGGAGGGGCCGCCCCCACTCTAAGGGGTACGGTAAAATGTGTGCCTTATAAAGTAAGCCTTCTATGTCAGATCTAGTTGTGGTTATAGTAGTAAATTAAAAAAAGATTTTAGATATATTACTTTTTCGTATTTCATAGGAGCCATAAAACATATAAGAGAATAATATAAAAAATAATAATAAAGTCTCTGTAGCTCAATAGGTAGAGCGCAGTACTGTTAATACTGAGAGTAGATGTTCGAGTCATCTTAGAGACGTTTCTATAAAGCAGCTATGTAACCATAGATGTTCGATTCATCTTGAGGGCGTAGTAATATTTATGTTTTTTATTTAACGTACAATTCAGTGGGTATTTTTATCCTTAAGATTCTCGCTAAGGTATTAATTAGTTACATTGTTAAGGTAGTTGTTAGTTACATTGTTAAGGTAGTTGTTAATAATCCGAAAAGAAGGATCATGATAGGGTTCGATTCATCTTAGAGGCGTATAATACTTAATAAAAATTAAGGGATATTAACATAAAGGTAATGTATGTGACTTTTAATCATCAGTATGTGAGTTCGAATCTCGTATATCCTAAATCAATCTAAACAACTATCATTTAATTGGTAAGATGACCGTCTTCCAAACGGAATTTATGGGTTCGATCCCCATTAGTTGTAAGATACTATGCAAGTTATTTATCTTCGTTTAAATCTTCACTTTTATAATTTATAGTAGGTTCTTTTTTCACGAGGTTCTAGGGTGCAGCGTATTAAGAATTAGTAGCTTAATTGGTAAAGGACCCTCCTGTCACGAGGGAAGATGAGGGTTCGAGACCCTCCTAATTCGTTAATATATTTCAGGAAGAGTTTCCATAGGCAAGGTAAGATATTTGCTAAATATTGTGTTTCGTGCATTTGCGGGTTCGAATCCCGCTTCTTCCGCAATAAATATGCTTTTATAAGAGTATAGTTTAAGGGTAAAATAGGAAGCTTCAACCTTCAAATTCTCAGTTCAAGTCTGAGTACTCTTGGATTTTTCCTTTACGAAGGTAATATGATTACATTTATAACTATAAATATGAATAATTTATTTATTTTATATGAAACTTACACAGATGGTTATAAAGCAGATATATTGGATATTATATCATTATCCGCAATTTTATGTGGTATATTTGTTATTATAAGTAAGAATCCTATTGTGTCAGTATTATTTTTAATAGGTTTATTTGCTAGTATATCCTGTTATTTAATAATGTTAGGTTTAAGTTTTATAGGTTTGGCTTATTTAATTGTTTATATAGGTGCGGTAGTAAAACATGTGAGAAATAATGCCGGGTTGGTTCAAATCCAACTCTACAAGATACTTTTAAATCTAATGAAAATTTTCTTTGACCTAGTAATGCACGATAACCCTTCTTATAAGATGAATTCAAGAAATAGACTACCTGTGCGCAAGCTACCATTAGTAAGTAAGAAATTTTATTCTACTCAGTCTTGTATTGATAAAGAGTATGAAGAGTTTCTTAAATGATTCGTAGGGTTTTCAGATGGGGAATCTAATTTCACTATAGTATTTCAAAAAAATAAGGCTGGTGATATTACATGAGCTAGTTTTAGATTCATTATCTTCACTAGACATCCCATCTGTCATAAGTCTGCTCTTCCTTTCACTTATTGTCAAAGATCCTCTTTAATTAGAACTTCTATTTTCCCTAATTTTTCTTTAACAAAAAAACCTTACTCAACAGCCACTCAACCTTCTCCTACGGTATCATACCCTAGTGACATAAATCCAAATTGAATTACAGGATTTACAGATGCAGAAGGTTGCTTTATGATTACATTGAAAAAGCAGGCAGGAAAAACAGGTTGAGGTGTGCAACCTTCTTTTGTTATCCATTTACACTCCAAAGATGCACCTTTATTATATGCAATTCAAAATTTCTTTGGGGGGATAGGTAAAGTATTTATAGATAAAAAAACCTCGGCTTCTTTTATGGTAAGAAAATTAGAGGATATTATCGATGTTATTATTCCCCATTTTGAAAAATACCCCTTACAAAGTGGAAAAATTGTAGACTATCGATTATGAGTTATGTGTATTAATATAATAGCCAATAAAGAACATTTAACTTTAGATGGGTTAACAAAAATAGTTAGCATAAAATCTATTCTTAATAAAGGTCTTAGTGAAAATTTAAAAACAGTATTTCAAGATGTTAAACCTTTAAATAGCTTAGAATATAAAATTAGTGGTAGTCCTCTCGATCCTTATTGAGTAAGTGGGTTTTCTGAGGGTGATAGTTCCTTTCTAGTCTCTATTTCTAAAAAAAATTATACCCGAATTATATATAGTATAGGTTTACATGCTAGAGATTTGCCTTTAATTTATAGAATACAAGGATTCTTCGGGGGAGCAGGTAAAATAATTAACTATAAAAATACTGTACAATATGCCATAGCTGATTTTAATAGTATAGATGAAATCCTTATACCTCATTTTGATACCTTTACATTAAAAGGTAATAAACTTAATAATTATCTAATTTGAAGGGAAATTTTTTCTATAGTAAAAACTAAATCTCATTTGACCACAGAGGGGTTAGAGAAAATTCGGAGTCTAAAAGCAAAACTAAACGTTTAAATAGTGGCGCAAGCTCTCGATGATATAAATACTTTAAAATATATAAAAAGTAAATTGAATATTGGTAATGAAATAGCAGTGTATGGTAATAGTTGTAAATTTACAGTTATTCATAAGGAAGGTATTAATAAATTAATATCTATATTTGATAAATATAATTTAAACACAACTAAATACCTTGATTATTTAGAATTTAAAAAGGCTTTTTATTTATACTATGAAAATAATGTAATAGATAAAAGAACTATTATTGATCAATTGTTAATAATTAAAAAAGGAATGAATAATAATAGAATTAATTTTAATTTTCCTAAAGATCATAATATAGTTATTTCAGATTATTGATTATTAGGGCTTATAGAGGCTGAAGGTTCATTCTATTTAGATAGAAGTAAATTTCAACCTGCTTTTATAATTGGACTTAGTAAGATACAACGTCCTGTTATAGAAAAAATCCAAGAATATCTCTCCGGCCGCGCAAGCGCTGGAGGAGGCTTCGCCTCAGAAAATAATTTAGGGTTTGATAAGTATTCTATGTTTAAATTAAAAAATTCATCGGCTATTGCATTTATAGGAAATGAAGAAACAAACGATCCAAGATCGTTAGTAAGGGTTAGAATTACAAATACTAATATCTTAACTAACTATTTTATACCTTTTTTAAATAATATGAAATTTATCACTAAAAAGCGTGAAGACTTTAATGACTTTAAAATTATATGTAATGCTATATATAACGGAGTACATAGAAATGAAGAAATTAAACCATTAATATTAGAATTGTCTTATACTATGAATAACTATAGATTATCCAATAATTCTGAACCTGAAAAAATCTCTCCTTTACCTAAGGAAAGCATAGACAGAATAATAAATGCAAAACCCACTATTACACATTTAAGTGATGGTCGTCAATTAGACAATGAAACTAAAAAAGTGGTAAATAGACGTTGAAATAACTGTGTCTTTGAAATAACTAAAAATAATGGAGAAATAATTTTAGCTTCTACATTGGATGATGCAGCTAAAATTTTAAATGTAGATTTTAGAACAGTAAGAAAACATTTAGATTCTTCATCTGGACAGCAAAATGGTTTCGCTATAATTAAGGAAAATAAAATTATAAGAGTGGCTGTTTTTTATCGTTAATTATTAAAAAAAAAGGAAAATAGAAGAATTAAAAGAACAGGTTTAGAAAAAAAGTTACAACTGTACTATTCCAAACTTGTAGAAAAATTAAGTAAAAACGGTCAAAGATGTCCTGATCAAAGACCGTCGGCAGTTGTAAATGTCGCTACAGACTGGTTTACTAGGGTTAGGTTGGAATACCTGTTCAAATGTACAGTCGGATTCTAAAATGAAGAATTTAATCTTCATAAGGAGGAAGGACAATCCATAGTTACTAATTTATAGTAGAATGGATAATCATTATCATGTATGATAGTAACTCCTTGATAAGTTTAGCATTAATTAACTACTATACTTATCTTAAGTTAATTAGAATTGATCTATATTGTTTTTATTTATTTTAATGTTAATAAATATTAGAATAAGTGAATTGCAAAGTAATACTAGTAATAGTATACCTCTAGCGATAGCTATAGCGATATCTTTTAATTATCCTCTATTTCAATTATTACCTTATAATATTGCTATATTTAATAATTATTCTAATTTAAATAATATTTTATATAACATATCATTAAATCAAAATAATAAAAAAGTAAATATAAATACATATAGTGAGAATATACACTTTGTAACAAGTAATATATGAGATGGTGCGCTAATTGAAAATAGTGATATTACCGCTATAGGTAATATAATGTACACAAATTATAATATGTGGCTTATATTAACTAGTTTAATACTTTTATTAGCGATGGTGGGATCAATAGTAATAACTATAAAAACTCGTCAAGAAAATAATAATAGTTACCGCAGTTATGGAGGTTCAAGTCCTTCTTATCTTACAAATAAACGGAACAATAGCGTTAGAGTTAATAAATTTTCTACACAAGCAATAGTCCGTGATTCTATGGCAGCTTACGGTAAATCTTTTAATAACTATGAAGGTAGTACACGTGCATATGGCACATTGTTAACACCTGAAAGTATTAAAAATAAGGGTAGTACGTTTTACGAATGGTTTGGTGGTTTTACAGATGCAGAAGGTACATTTTATTTTAAAAAGCAGAACAGTCTTAATTTTGTGTTCATTTATCAAATTACTCTTCATGTGGATGATGTTGACGTGTTGATTCGAATAAAGGATACCTTAGGTTTAGGTAAAATAATTATGTATAAATCTGTGTGTGTTTATACAATCAATAAACAAGATGAAATTAAAAAAATAATAAAAATTTTTTCGGAGTTCCCTTTAAATAGTACTAAAAGGTTAAATTTCTTAGCTTTTAAAGAAGCTTTTGAATTATATATTAATTTTAAAGCTAAAAACACAAACCTTGAAGGGTTAGAGTTAGTTCAAAGATTAGAGCTTATTAAAAGCGGAATGAATTCAAACAGAACAGATTTTCAATTACCAGAAGGGCATATATATAATATAACACCTAATTGATTATTAGGTTTCATTGAAGGTGAAGGTTCTTTTTATATTATAACTAAAGATTTTCAATTAATATTAGATATAGGTCAATCTGCAGTAGATTCTGCTTTAATGGTTGCTATTCAAGACTTCTTTAATAAATTACCAGCCGCGTGCGGCTATGAAAATTTGTCTAAATTTAAAGATGATAACTTGGTTTCTCTTAATCAAAAAAAACAACAGAAAGAGAATCATCGACATACTTATAAATTAAGTATAGCTAACACGGCTTACATTAGAGATGTATTAATTCCTTTTTTTGACTCTCTAACTTGATATTCAAAAAAATTCAAAGATTATCAAGACTGGAAAGTGGTTTTAAAGTTAAAGGATATGGGTCTACAATATAAAGATGAAGGTATTAACTTAATAAATTTAATAAACAGTCAAATGAATTCTCGTAGATTATCTACAGCCGGTAAACAAGTTGCGGACAGAGCGTTATTATATGCTGAAATTGAACGAATGTTGCAAGGACCTTCTAATTACAAAACTATTGAAGGTAGAACCTGAATAATTTCCAAAAATAGATTCCTAGTGACAGGAGTACCACAAATTATCCAGCTTATAGATAATGAAGGTAACATTCTTAATACATTTGATTCTCAAACTGCTTGTGCTAAATTTTTAAATACTAGTCAGCCAGTTGTTTCAAATAGAATATGGAAAAATCGTTCATTTACATTTGATAATAAATTGTGTTATCTAAAGACAATAGATAATATTACTTAATTATTAGTTTTAATAGTCCTTCGTAGATAAATTACTGCGAGCTGTAAATAAAAAAAGTATAATTTTTTTTCATCATTAATTTAATCTCCGGCCGCGCTAGCGCTGGAGTAGCTGCGCTAAGAAAACAGTGATATAACTAGTATAGGAAATATCATGTATACAAATTATAATATATGACTTATATTAACTAGCTTTATATTATTATTAGCGATGGTAGGGTCTATTGTAATAACAATAAAACAACCTAATCAATCAACATAATAGAGTAATAACAGGTAGCTTACAAACTAAATTTAATAATGTAGGTACTCCAGCTAAACGGTTTTATTCTACGGACGCTACCGCTAACTTACCTAAACTCTCTAGCCTACACCCATAACCAGGTTTTCTTTCCCGGCTACGCGGCTTCGCCCCCCCTTAACCCCGGCTACGCCGGGTCCTGACTTCGTAGGAGGCATAATATATTTAGGGGGGGGAAAGGCGAAAAATTTGTTAAATATAAAAGAAATTAGCTCAAAGGTAGAGCAGCCGTCTTACACACGGAGGGTTGGGTGTTCGAGTCACCTATTTCTTAAAGGGGGTAAGTTAATTTTTATTCTTTCTTTAAAAATTTTTATTCATCGTCTCCATCATAAATGAAAGGAGGGCGCCACGATTTGTTATTTAAAAATTTAATAATTATATACTTTGTATGCTTTTAATTTATTAATATATAATGGTAAATGACTCAAATAGTAAGGAGTAATTTTCAAAATCATCCATTTCATTTAGTATCTCCTTCACCATGACCATTTTACACAAGTTTTAGTTTGTTTATTTTAACTGTTAGTGGTGCATTATCTATGCATAGTTTTAGTAATGCTTATAACGTTTTTTATTTAGCTCTATTGTTGTTAGTATTTTCTATGGCATTCTGATTTAGAGATATAATTAGTGAGGGTACCGGCACATTGCGGTTAAGACAATATATTTTTAATTTTTTTTATATAAATACAGCCAAAGCAATTCCTATTGAAGATGTAAAACAAGCTTTAAGTACTTATAATTCCAATTTACACTTGAACCCTAAAGGTGTATCTTTCCTTTATATAAAGGATCCAAACAGTTTAGGTTATTACTTAGCAGGTCTTTTAGAGGGTGATGGATCTATATCTATTCCTGGTTTAGGAACTACAACACTGAATAGAATACTTAATCCTAGAATAGTGTTTACTTCACATGTTAATAATATAGGTATGTATGCTTTTATTCAGTCAGAGTTAGGGGGTATAGGTCGTTTTCAAACTTCAGGAACTAGTACACTTCGTTATATTATTGGAAATAAAGAAGGAATTCTTCATTGTATTAACTTAATGCATGGTAAATTAAGAACACCTAAAAATAAAAGATTTAATGATTTGATTAAATCTTTTAATACTAAATATTCCTTAAATATAGCAGAAAGTTTATTAGATACTTCTAATTTTGGAGATAATAGTTGATTTACAGGTTTTTCCGAAGCAGATGGGCATTTTGGTATTAAATATATGGAAAGTAAACCTAAATCAGATACTCGTAAAAGATCTGTAAGTGAAAATGTAAGTTTAAAATTTAGATTAGATCAACGTGCATACGATAAGCCTACATCTTCTGATATGTTACCTTTTATGGAAAAATTAGCCTCGTTTTTAAGATGTACTGTTAAAAGTTATAATAGTAATAAAACACATTCAGAGGTATTATCCTTATCTGTAACATCTATAGATAATATTAAGTTTCTTATAAATTATTTTGAAAAATATCCTTTATTAGGTGAAAAATTAGATAATTATAATAAATGAAGTACTGTTTACTATATGATAATATCCAAAGAACATCTAACTAAAAAAGGGAGATCAGAGATTAGATCTTTAATAGGTTTAGATGTGCAGTTTGAGGCTCCACAAGCTTAGTTGCCTTATATTATAGCGGACTAATTTTTTTTTAGGCGGTTTCGCTATATAGGTCAGTAAGATTATATAAAAATTAAAAATAAAAAAATATGTATTAATAAGTGCCCTCGAAAAATTTTACTATATGCTGGAAAACCTTATAATATAAGACAATCAGCAGGAAACCAAAGGAGGTATAATTATCCGAGTAGGGTCCTCAGAGACTATATGTAAAAATTTTATGCGTTACTTTTTAAAACCCATTAAATAAGATATAGCCCGATTAATATAGTGATATATTATTAACATAATAGACTTTTTTAGGTAATCATACCCTTGCTGTCCAGAAGGGATTAAATTTAGGAGTAATTTTATTTATAGTTTCAGAAGCTTTATTCTTCTTAGCTATTTTCTGAGCATTCTTTCATAGAAAAAGCAATCTGTGAATAGGAACCAAATTCCGGGGACACCCTAAAGCTTTAATAACTAAACTGTTAGTTGAAAGATTAATAGCGGCCTCGTTAATGGTTGAGGGTATAGTAAAATCATTAAAGATTCTTGGTTTAATACAAGGAATGGGTTATCGCGGATCTAAATCAGATAGCCATATATCTGTAAAAGAGCAACGAGCAGACGGTTCCTCAATATTCTTCGAATATTGTAAGGTGTGCTCTAAGTGCCAAGGAAACTTGGTTTATAATCATCCAATAAGAAATGTTAATACAATTAAGGTTAATAAATATTGAATAATTCAAAGATCTTTATTTTCTACTAAAGCTTCATCGGTACATAATACAACAGATAAATTAAATCCTAATTATGTCACAGGATTTACTGACGGAGAAGGATGCTTTTTCGTAGGAATTAGTTCAGACTCTAGATATAAAACAGGTTATAGAATAAAAGCTATATTCCAAATAGGTGTACATGAAAAAGATCTTGCCTTATTAAAGCAAATTAAATTGTTTTTTGGGGTAGGGCATATTACAAAATTGGGTGTAGAATCTGTTCAATATAGAGTATCTGGTTTAAAAGATTTAAATTTAATTAATAACCATTTCGATTTATACCCTTTATTAACCCGTAAACAATCCGATTTTCTACTTTTTAAAGAAGTCATAGATTTAATGAAAGAGGGAAAACATTTAACTTTAGAAGGGCTAAAAAGAATAGTATCAATTAAGATTACGCTTAATGGATCGCTTGCTATCCCCCGGCTACGCCGGGGGATTAAGGAAATATCTGATACTTTAAGTTTAGCTTTTTCAGATTTAGAACCTGCATTACTACCGAAAATTAATGAAACGAAAATTCAAGATTTACATTGATTGGCTGGTTTCACAGACGCTGAAGGTTGTTTTTTTATAGCGTTAAAAAAATCACCTGAATCTAAATTAGGCGAAGCTGTTTGATTAAGATTTATTTTATCTCAACACTCTAAAGATAAAGATCTCTTAGAAAGTTTAATTTTTACTTTTAATTGTGGAAGATATGTATCTAAACCGGATTGTGGGGAATTTATTGTTGAAAAATTTTCAGATGTTCGCGATAAAGTTATCCCAATATTTGAAGAATTTAAATTATATAGTTTAAAATCTAAAAATTATGAAGATTTTAAAAAAGCCGCAGTTCTAATCAATAATAAAGCTCATTTAACTAGAAAAGGATTAGACGAGATAAAAGAAATAAAGGGTGGAATGAATAAAAGACGAAAATAGTATTAACATAAAGATGCTTATATTAAAATTATTATTTATATAAAAATACATGGGTATATAAATAACGAGTGCTTTAACTCCTACTGTAGAATTAGGAGCTCAATGACCTCCAATAGGAATTGAACCAGTTAATCCTTTCGAGTTACCTTTACTTAATACAGTAAACCTTAATACTATTGATTTTATCAATATTGCTGTGTGAGTGGAAATCTCACTCTATACATTTATTATTCATAATAATTTTAACTCCTACTCTATATTATTTAATTCTCTTCATTCTGTTTATATAAATACATTAAAACCTATATCATCTAAGGTGCATTTTAGTACAAATAATAACCCAGACGTAGAATTCTATAAATGATTTTCGGGGTTTACTGACGCAGAGGGAACTTTCATGATAGTTTCATTAGCTAAAGGATTTAGTTTTAAATTTTCTATAGGTTTACATCTAGATGATTTAAATGTATTAAATTATATTAAAGATAAGTTAGGTTTCGGAAATGTGTATTATAGCGATAACACTTGTCATTTTAATGTTACAAAAAAAGATGATATCTTAAAACTAATTAATATATTTGACGTTTATTTGCTTAATTCTACTAAAAGATTTGATTACTTAGATTTTAGAAAAGCCTATAATTTGTATCATGATAAAGACAAGTTAACTCAAGAATTGATAGATCAAATATTAGACATAAAAATTAATATGAACAATTCTAGAAAAAATTTTGGAATATTACAAGAATTTAATATATCTAAAGAATGATTATTAGGATTTATTGAAGGAGATGGTTCTTTTAGTTTAAGTAGAAACACTATGGAACCTGTATTTTCAATAAAACTATCAGAAAGTCAATTATATCTTTTAAATGCGATAAAAGAATATCTAAAAAATAATTTAGATTTAGATATATACTCAGTAAGTAAATTAGATGGTTCTTCTATCATATCTATCGGAAAAGGTAAAGCTGTAAATAACAGTAAACCTCTTGCCACATTAACTATAAAAAATGTATATTTTTTAAATAATGTTTTTATACCTTTCTTAGAAGGAAGTAAATTTATATCTAAAAAAGGCTTAGATTTTAAAGATTTTAAGATTATTTGTCATGCTATTTTTTTAGGTGCCTATAGAACAGAAAGAATTAAAGATTTATTAATAAAACTGTCTATGACTATGAATAACTTTAGACTCTCTAATTATACAGGAGAAAAAGTAAACATAAGTAATATGGATATCAATGATATATTAGCTGCTGAAGAAACAATTGAGCATCTTAGTGATGGACGAGAGTTAGATATTAATACAAAAAAATTAATACATAGAAGATCAAGTAGTAGTGTATTTGAAATTTTAAAACCTTCAGGAGAAATATTAATAAAACCAAATTTAGCTGAGTGTGCTAAAGAAATAGGTGTTGGATTTAATACTTTAAAAAGACAATTAGATAATCCTAATTCTGAAGTAGAGTATAAAGGATATAAAATAAAAAGAATAGGAGTTTTTAAAAAGAAAATGTAATAACGTAAGTAAAAAGAAGATTACAATCGAACTTACTTAGAGATGTATAGAAAAATTAGGTGAAAATGGTTAACGACGTCCTAGTTGAAGACCGTCGGCAGTTGTAAATGTCGCTACAGACTGGTTCACCGGGGTTGGGCTGCAATGCCCGTTCAAATGTACAGTCGAGCTTTATAACGAGTACAATATCGTAATAAGAGAAGGATTACTTCATACCATGTACGGGAAGTACTCTAATGTATTATTAGAGATTATAATCTTATGTTAGTAAGGCAACTTTGTCTTACTAATTTGTTAATTAAAGTTGAATATTATTATCTAGTGGTGCAACAGTGACATACGCTCATCACTCTTTAATTCAAGGTAAAAGAAGTGGAGCCTTATATGGTTCTATAGCTACTATAATATTAGCAGTTATTTTTACAGGCTTAAATTTTATTTGTTTGCTTTTTTTTCAAGGTTGCTTTATGAAATGGCCCATAAATAATTATAATAGTCCAGATGAAGTGGCGGCAGAACAGGGGACCCTTATAGGTGCGGTTCATTCTACCTTAAAAGCTTTCCCTGCTGTGTGCCACCGCACAAAAAGACTATACTCTACTACCGCGGTGAAAGGTGTAAAAGAATTGGAGCTTTCGCCTTTCTGAGTTACGGGATTTGCCGATGCAGAGTCATGCTTTAGTCTAAAGGTATCTAAAAAAAGTACCGTAGTATCAGGTTGAAATGTGATTCCTGAATTTAAAATAGAGTTACATAGCAGAGACCTAATATTATTGAGAAAACTACATTCCTTTTTCGGGGTAGGAACAATATACGAACGTGAAGATAGAAATATTGCATATTATAGTGTTCAGTCTGCACGTGATATTAATAATGTCCTTATACCTCATTTTGATAAATACCCTTTGATAACTCAAAAGAAGGCTGATTATCTTCTATTTAAACAAGCTATTAACTTATTAAATTTAAAAGCACGTTCTAATATTGAGGGAATCCAAAAGATTATAAGTATTAAGGCATCTATGAATACGGGACTATCAGACTCTTTAAAAGTTAATTTCTCTAATGTCTTACCTGTTCCTCGTCCAGTAGTTAGTTTTGAAGGTATTCCTCACCTTAACTGATTAACAGGTTTCGTAGACGGAGAAGGTTATTTTTACGTAAAATTAGTCGAAAATAAAAATTCTTCAACAGGTTTTAGTGTAGGGTTGGTTTTCTCTATATCTCAACATGCAAGAGATGAGGTTTTATTAACTAAATTCATTGATTATCTAGGGTGTGGTAAAATAGAGAGGGCTTCAGCCAGACCTAACGGAGTTACTTTTGTTGTATATAAATTTCTCGATATTAAAGAAAAGGTAATTCCTTTTTTTCAAAGTTATCCTTTACAAGGAATAAAGTTTATGGATTACCAAGATTTCGTTAAGGTAGCTAATATTATGGAAAACAAAGGTCATTTAACTCTTGAAGGTCTTAAGAAGATAAAGTCTTTAAGATCGGGAATGAATAAAGGTCCTTGCGCTGACCGAAGGTCAAGCTAGGTAGCCTTCGGCTAAGAATATAATTAATTATGAGTAGGTGTTTCATTTAAGCTAACTTAAAAAAAAAAGTAAATTGTAGGCCTTTGCTTAAATATGTGCATAAAATAATCTAGTAAGCTCAGGATTTTATGTATAGAGTTAGGCTTATCAACAAAGTTAATTGCATGAAAATTTTGTTACATATATATATATAATAAACAAGACAATATGCAGCCAACCTTATTAAAATATTACAAAAAATTTTTAGTAAGAAGGTTCAACGACTGTATATAGGGTAATACATTAAAGGCTTCTTCTAGTTTTCCCTCTCTTATTTAAAACTTAGAGTGAATAGGAAGGGTTTGATGTTTCCATATATTATTTAAAACTTTGCTATATAATATAGTGCATATTGTATAGATTACATAGTCTGAACAATAATGAAAATTATTGAGATAAGGTTTAGATACCTTATATAACAACATTGTTCAAGGGTTAGAATATAGTGTTTCATCTTTCACAATAAGTGATGGTGCTTTTGGAACATGTTTTTTTTTTGGTACTGGGTTTCACGGATTGCACGTAATGATAGGAACAGCTTTCCTAGCTGTAGCTTTATGAAGAATATATGCATACCATCTGACCGACAACCATCATCTTGGATTCGAAGGTGGAATTTTGTATTGACATTTCGTTGACTTGGTATGGCTTTTTTTGTATATATCGGTTTACTATTGAGGGTCTTAATAAACAGTATAAAAAAAGCCCTTACTGTTTATTGTGTTGATGTTTTTTTAGCTGAAGGTTTTGTTTTTGCGGGTTCATCTAAACCTGAACCTGAACCTGAACCTGAACCTGAACCTGAACCTAAACCGATTTCTACTTCAGAGAGACCCTGTGATAGTCAACCTGGTTGAACTACAGTAATTAAGGATTATTTAGAGGGTTCAAGAACAATAGAGTTTTTGCCTCCAGGGCTTACACATACAGATAAACCTGAAAACCGTTCAAAAAATCCTATGAAACGTCCTTGAGAGTTAGGCGAAGAAGAACCAAATAAAAAGCCAAAAAATGTCTCGTTAAAGGGTGACGAGGAAGAAAAACCAAATAAAGAGCCAAAAAATGTTTCATCAAATGATGATAACGGTAAAGGAGGAGGTTCAAATCCTTCTCTAGGTCCTCCTGAAGGTCCCTCTGAAGGTCCTTCTTCAGCACCATCAGCTCCTGCTGATGGTGGTTCTACTAATAGAACCAAGGAAGTATTAGGTAGTTTATTAGGATTATTAGGAGGTTTTTTAGAAAATATCCCTGATATTTTAAATAACTTGTGGAGTTCTATTATGAAGAATCTAAACATATCATTTAATTGACAATCTTCATTTAGGTTTGTAAGATGGTATTTTATATATACATTTTTAAGATCTTGTAGGGCTTTCCCTATATGTGTCTGTGTACTATTTAGGTTCTTAATAAATTTAATTTTAGACAATGTTATATATATCATATATAATATTTTTAAGGCTATAATAGATAGTGTACATACTATTTTAAATTCTATATTTGAATTCATACCTTTACTTGTTATAGATCCAAATCATTTCTTATTATTTAGTCCAAATGAGAATGATGATAATGAAAATGAAAATGGTAATGATAATGAAAATGGTGGTAATAAAGATAGTAATAACGACGATGAAACCGATCAAGAAGAGGATTGTAATGGTACCTCTGAAATAATGGATGACTTAGATGATGTAGATAAAGCCAGAGATGGTAATAAAAATGCTTTAGGACGTTTAGAAGAAAAATATTTTCAATACTTTAATCCGTCTAAACCCATAGAAAAATCTTTAGATGAAATAGAAGAAAACTTAGAACGTGATTTTCATACAGAAGATTGATATGAAAAAAGAGAAATTGAAAGGTTAGAGCGTCAGGATGAGGAGTCTAGAAGAAAAGGTTCAGGTCCTTCAAATAGAGGTACAGGAAGTAATAGTACTGGAAACAATGGAACTCCTACTTCTGAATCTAATTATACAAATTCAAGTAATGAAAACAATAATGGTAGTTCTAAATTTTTTAAATTAGAAGTATTATTATTTGTGTTAATATTTATACTAAAGGAATTATCTGAAGTTTTAGATCTATTACTTTGTAATTTCTCTTAGCCCCGTTAGGACTAGTTGCAAATATTTATCTTCTTATTTTTGCTCCGCAAGCCCACTGTGAGAGCGTAGGGTTAAAAATTTAAACTATATTAATTTTTTTTTAGGTTAACAGATATTATTCTAAAAAATCAGATTCTTTAGCTTAACGGGTAAAGCGCATTTTTGATAAGAATGATTTTCAAGTTCGAGTCTTGAAAGAATTAATTTTTAATATTAACTCGTGACCTCCGTCACCCCGGCTACGCCCCCCAACTACGCCCCTCCGTCACCCCGGCTACGCCCCCAAAGGGGTTAAGGGGGTACTACGCCGGGTCTTTTTTGGATATGAAGCCGGGGATACGACTGCTATTTCCCCGGCTACGCCGGGGAAAAGGGTGAGGGAAATTGATTATATTTAAATTTTTTAGAATAGAAAAGAATTGATTATTATTAATCTTCCGATGTAGCAATAATAATAATGATCGTTTATCCTACGGCTACCCGTAGGGTAGAATTACACTTTACATTTTTTAGTTCTTCACCTGTTATTTACTTTCATTTTTCGGCTTTGCTTTACCTTCATTTGAATTAACAATTTTATACTAAATCCTATCGTGCCTCTGCCTTATAATCTCGCTTAGTGACTGACATGCTGTATTGCTTGTTGTCCTATAATTATCTTTTCCTCCCTTTCGAGTTAGCCATGATTTCTCTTCGCCATTATTTTGAAAAGGAAAGAAGAAATGAGAATATTAGTTCCAGTACATAAAGATAAACTTTACCCGGAGGGTCGAAATATATAGATACTATATTTGTAGCTATATAAGTACTAAAGATAGAAGTATAGGATATATATTCAATATAAATAAGCTATAAGACTTAATAAGTTTAAAGCCCTGCGCACAGCTCTGCGAAGCGAGCTGTGCGCAGAACCTCGCTTCGCAGAGCTGTAATTAGTATATAGCGATATAGATTTTCAATCTATATAATTATAAGAGAATTGATCGAGTGGTTTAAGATGGTAAGCTTGAGTCTTATTTGGCCTAAATAGGTCACATCCGTTCGAATCGGATATTCTCTGTATTCAATTTTTATAATAACGGATTAGGGCCGGGTAGGTGAGGCATCTCATTTGGGTTGGGAACTAGTTACGTTCGAATCGTAATAATCCGATACAGAAATTTAATAGTAATATAATGTACTTGATATAGAAAAGTATTTATATATAATATAAATAAGTATACAAAGAGACTATTAAGGATCCCTGTAAGGAGCTATGTATTAAAGAGTGACATGAGAAAAGTTATGTACTAAGAAGTATACATATAAACTCTTAGAGAAATTAAATAATAAACGAAGGCGAATTGAAATATCTTAGTAGCTTCAGGAAAAGAAATCAAACGAGATTCTACAATTAGTGTGAATGAAAGTAGAGTAGCCTATATATTAATAAGTAAAACGGATACAAATCTGTTTAAACATTAAGGGGAACCTTCCTCTAAGGCTAAATATAATACATAAGCGACAGTGAATAAGTACCGTGAGGGAACGGGTTGAAATAGTAGTTTTATAAGCAGCTTGAGCTAATAAAGGCAAAAGCGTACCTTTTGCATAATGGGTCACCAAGTTAACATTAGATGCGAGCTATTTGCGTAGTTAAACCGATGATCAAAAATGAATTAGTGTCTAAAGTTAGACCCGAAGCTAGGTGATCTTACTATAGTCAGGATTGTGCGACAAGAAGTTGTATGTGCCAATGTGGTGAGATTCCACCAGGAATGTATCTAGTCCTCGAGCCTAGTCACGGGTGCTGGAAATAAGTTTATCTTGATATTAAATCATAATAATAGGGTTATTAGTTATTAAGATAAGTGAATTGAAAGTGCTAAGCCGTGATAGATTACGTACTTGAAGCTGGGCTTACCTTACCTAAGGAAGGTTAAGCTAGTGAATAGACATTAGGCTGAAATTATCCCAACTATGGGGAACGAAAGTAAAGTATGCGAAGAGACGATGTTTTAATATAACTAATTAGGACCTAGTGAGTTGTAATTTTTGTTTAGAAGGATTAATCTAAACTTAAATTATTAGAAGAGTAGGGGATTAACTACGATCCTTAGTTAATTCTAGATACCAAGCTGCTCCATCGTATAGCATACCCCCTAAGGTTGAAGATCAAAGTGGTACATACAGAACTTGGTAAGCCCCAAGTCCACTTTTATTGTAAATTCATTACAATAATCAAGAGGCATTGTATAATGACTAAAACAATGTAACGGACTGGGGGTAGAGGAGTCTTTAAAAAGCGAATGCGCGTGAGTAATGATCGCGATAGAGTAGATTAATACTATTCAAATTTATGATTGATGAAACATTTTTACAAATAAACTTTAAAATTTAAGATTATAGAGGTATGAAGACAAGGGATAACATTATGTAGACCTAACCATCGAATGGTAAACGATTCTTCCGGGTTGACGCCCCTGTGGGGTCGAGGGCATACCCTTGTAAGAGTTCTCTTACAATCCGCGAGTAATGGTAAATCCGTTACACCTGAATATGATAAAGAATCAGATTAAGAGGTTTGATGGCGAAACATGGCAAGAGAGGAAATCCTCTAGCGAAACGGTATCTTTCATAAAGGTTACAAAGGTATACGGTTAGAGGAATACTTCTGTAAGCGAGTTGAAATACTTCCCTCGAGAGATAAAAGGCCTTTCGACAGACCTCAAACCAGTAAGAAACTAATTAAACAAATAACCAAAGTTTAATAAGGGTACAAAGTCAAACCTGAATATTAATTAACATATTTTGAGTTACTCAGGTAATAATCGTAGATAATTATTCTACTCGCTTTTTAATTTATAATATAATTAAGTTTTCGTAATATTTAAAAACATATATAAACAAATACAATTTAAAAATCAAATTTTTTATCTTAAGGATACGGAGCGTTGTTATAGTACAGTAACTAAATCTTTAATTGATAATCAAGTAACTAAAGCTCTGAGTCCTTGATTTATTACTGGATTTACAGACGCCGAAGGTTGTTTTTTTATAGGTGTCATCAAAAGCACCAGAGTTAAAACAAAATGAGAAGTTCAGCCTTCTTTTAAGTTAGAGCTACATACAAAAGATTTAGAACTATTAAGGTTAATACAAAAATTCTTTAATGTTGGTAATATAAAAATATTTAAAGATAAAGCTGCATATTACGTTAGCTCTTTAAAAGATCTAATGATTATAATTAACCATTTTGAAAATTACCCTCTTATTACTAAAAAACATAGTGATTTTCTTTTATTTAAAGCTGTAATACAACTTATGGTTAACAAAGAGCATTTAACCTCCGGCCGCGCTTGCGCGCTGGAGGACGCTACCGCGACAGAAGAAGGTTTACTAAAGATAATTAGTATCAGGGCTTCTTTAAATAAAGGGTTATCTGATAAACTAAATGATAGTTTTCCAGGTATTGTTCCAGCTATTAAACCTTCAGTTCCAGATATTTCTATATTAGATGCACAATGATTAGCAGGATTTATTACAGGTGAAGGTTGCTTCCTTGTAGACATTTATAAAGCTAAAACTAAGGTAGAATCAGGAGTAACTTTACGGTTTAAAATTGCTCAACATAATCGTGATTTGGATCTTCTAAGATATTTAGTAGCTTATTTTGATTGTGGTTCTGTCCAGAAATCAGGAGATTCAGTAGGAGAATTTCGTGTATCTAAATTTGAAAATCTGATATTAAAAATTATTCCTTTTATTGAAAAATACCCAATATTAGGGTCAAAAGCTTTGGATTTTTCAGATTTCCAAAAGGTAGCCGAGTTAATGAAAAATAAAGCACATTTTAGTAAATCTGGATTAGAGAAAATATTAGCTATCAAATCAAAAATGAATAGAGGTAGATAATTTCTATTAATTACGCTGTTATACTTAGGATTCGTCCTAGTTAGCTTTTTCTTTTAGCGTTAAGTGTAACTTTTGCTAGTTTATTTATAATTTATAATCAATCATAATACGTGTGCTCTGCACACAAGAATATAACCTTGGGTGTAAGCTCAAGATAATTAATCAATTACTTAGACCGAAAGGTCGCTGACTTAAAGAATCGGTGACACCGTTTTATTATTAATAATAAAATTGCTAAATATGGCTAGAAATTAGAGCTTTTACATAAAAAGCTTGAAATTCGAGAGTGGTTGCCTGAGCGGTGTGAGCTGAAAGGTTCACGCACCGTTCTTGTGGGGGGAAAGCTCGCGAGAGCCTACCTATCCAGACATAAAAGTCCGAACGGGTTATCGTAGCATAGATATCCGAAGAACTATGGTAAGTATAGTGAAAGACAAAACTGACCTAGATAGCTGGTTTTCTGCGAAACCTATAATAGTAGGCAATTTAAGTAACATCTTAGCAGGTACAGAACTTAATCTCAGGCAAGATGTTAATAATTTTAGAATAAATTGTAACCTCCGGCCGCGCTTGCGCGCTGGAGGACGCTACCGCGACAGATTTATTTTAAAATCGACATTTTACTTTGTACATATCGGGGGATCGTAGAGATTTTATCGGTGAGTATGTAGACTCGGAATGGCAAAGATGAATCTTGAATTATCAGACATAGAATGATAAGGTTGTATGTACAGCCTTTTTGTGGAAGTGAACCTTCTGCTATAAACTTTCAAATTGCGGGAACACCCTAAAGCAATCACAACCAAGTAGGGGTAGTAATACGTCCTATGGCTCAGGTAATGACTCGAGGTATGGTAAAATCGTGATTGATAAGTTTTTTATGGGTTATCCGCAGCCAAGCACCTAAGCTGTCAGTTAAATGGCAGCAGGTGTGCAGTTCATCGACTAAATGTAAGTTGGTGTCAGTTAAATTATTAACTTGATGCTTAAGATATAGTCAAGCCTCATCTGAAAGGATGCAATGGCATTAAAGTAATTTTATTTATATCCTCTTTTTTTAGCATATTTATATAAATTTAGATAAAGCCGACTTTTACAAAAGACTTATCGCGACAGGCGACTATCTTTCGAAGGGTGAATTGTTATACGGCTGGGCTGACACCCCACGTATTAATGTTAATAGGGTAAGGTACTGT
Source organism: Daldinia concentrica (assembly GCA_902805455.1). Classification (NCBI taxonomy): domain Eukaryota; kingdom Fungi; phylum Ascomycota; class Sordariomycetes; order Xylariales; family Hypoxylaceae; genus Daldinia; species Daldinia concentrica. The sequence continues at coordinate 110,828 of CADCSW010000016.1, forward strand.
AAAAGTAGATGTTTAACAGCTTGCTGAGAGTTTATCCTCAGCTGGACCTAGTGGAGACACTAGTAATCTGAGAAATGAGCTTGGAGATTATTTTTCTCCATGACCCATGTTCGGTATGAGACGAACACTAAGCTGCCTGGCATAAAAATAAAACATTAACAAGAAAAAGTCACAAAAAACAACCTATTTTTTAACAATTCTTCTAGTAGCAATGGAGCCGTGGCTCCAATTAAACGTTATGAAAATGCTTTATTGAGCAAAAATATAATTTTAACTGAAAATAAAAATAAATCAGGTATTTATCATTGAGTAAATATGTCAAATAATAATACTTATGTGGGTAGTGGTTTAGATTTATCTAAAAGAGTAGGTGATTACTACAAAAAAAGTGAACTAAATAGAAATCCTAGACCTATACATGCTGCTTTACTAAAATATGGATACGAAAATTTCAATTTAGAAATTTTAGAGTATTGTAGAGCAGATGAGCTTGTTGCAAGAGAACAGTATTATTTGGATTTAATAAAACCTGAGTATAATATATTAACAAATGCTTATTCTTTGTTAGGCTTTAAGCATAGTCCTGAAAATTTAGCTAAATTTAAATTAAGAAAGATTTCACAGGAGCATAAAGATATATTATCTTTAACTCATTTAGGTAAGGTTGTTAGTCAGGAAACTAAGGATAAATTATCTCTTGCTACAACCAATTATAAAAAAAATAATCCTCTTTCACCAGAAGCTTTAGCTAACATAAAAGCTAAAACTACGGAGCGAGAAGGAGTATCTGTTTCACTTTTAAATACTCAAACTAATGAAGTAGTAGATTTTCCTACTTTAACTCAAGCAGGAGAGTATTTAGGAGTAAAAAGACAAGCTATACGAAACGCAATTAAAAGGGGAAGTCTTGTTAAGGGACTGTACCGTGTAACAGAGAATTAGTAGGGCAGTATATACACACATATGTACTAAATAAATTTATATAAAATTACTTTAGCTTCAATATTAAACAAATGAAGCCAGGGATATTACATATTAAAATGTAATATAATCTGTTGTCTAAATGGATAGTTCAATATTTGAACTGTTTAGGGAGAGGATCTTTGCTTAATTAGTGCAGAAGCAAGATCTCTGTGTATGTCAAAAGGGAAACAGCCCAGAACAAGAGTTAAGGTTCCGAAATTATTATTAAGTGAAATTAAGAAAGTTTTTATTTAAGTCGACAAGGAGATGGGCTTAGAAGCAGCCATAATTCAAAGACCTACCTTATGATGTGGGACATCATATATGTGGGAGAAACTATCAAATTCCGGGGACCTCCTAAAGCTTCTGAGACCAAACTTTAGTTGAAAAACTATAAGTGGACAGATTAATTACCTGTGTACGGTAATACTTCAGAAGATACCTGAAAAGGAAATGGAATATCGCGGATCTAAGTCAGTAATATGTGGGCGCAAGCTCTGTATTGCTGTAAAAGAGCAACGAGTAGACGGTAGTTGATACAAGGTAATTTTTTTCTTGTGTTTAAGGTGTACTCTAATGGGTTCCGAGAGGAATTATCAAGTCAGAATCCCTTCTTAGCAAAAAATAAACAAATAGTAAACACCAGACATAAAGGAGATGCTCCTTTATTTTTAACAAGAAACCTAAAATTAGTTAATAAATTAACTAATAAAGGTTTAAACTTTTCTAGATATTTAAATTCTACTACAAGACCCCAGGTAACCAAGTTATCTGGTTGATGAGTAGCTGGATTTGTAGATGCTGAAGGTTGTTTCCGTATTTCTATTCTTAAGAATAAAAATTTTCAAGGTAACCCTTGAAATCCTTCTCTTTATAATGGAAACAACGAATTAGGCAATATTATGCCTTTATCTGTTAGACTTTATTTTCAAATAGGGTTACATTTGAAAGATGAAAATATTTTAAATTTAATTCAATCCACAATTGGCGTTGGAAAAATTTATAAATCTAAAAGTCGAGCAGATTCAGTTGAACTACAGGTATCCTCCATTAAAGATATGTCCGCTATTATAAAATTTTTTGATAATTACCCATTAATTACTCAAAAGTGGGCGGATTATATACTATTCAAAGAAGCTTATGAATTAATTCTAAATAAACAGCATCTAACTATTGAAGGTTTAAAGAGATTAGTGGCAATTAAATCTTTAGTTAATAAAGGTCTTACTGATCAATTAAAAGAAGCATTTCCTAATCTTGAGCTTTTTAATATAGATAGATGTAAGGTTATTAAAGAAATACCTGACCCTGACTGAATTGCTGGATTTACAAGCGGTGAGGGAAATTTTTCCGTTAGAGTGTTTAATTCAGCTAGTCATGCAATAGGTTATCAGGTACAATTAAGGTTTCAAATAACTCAACAATCATACCCCTCCGGGGTACCCCTCCGGGGTACCCCTCCGGGGTGAGAGATAAATTTATAATGGAGAGATTAATTAGTTATTTAGGTTGTGGGTATAATTCTGAACGTGAAGATATCGTAGATTTTTATGTGACAAAATTTACGGATATAGCTGATAAAGTAATTCCGTTTTTTTATAAATATCCCATAATTGGAGTTAAATTGGGAAATTTTAGTGATTTTTGTAAAGTGGCCAAACTTGTTAAGGATAAAGAGCATTTAACTGTCGAGGGTTTAGAAAAAATTAGACTATTAAAATCTAATATGAATACACTTAGAGATATTAACTAAGGTTAATGTTTTCTTTACATAATATTGTAGACAATTAAAGGTCATACTTCTCCTTAAAGAAAAGTGTGCAAATTATTAGATAGATGGTAGGCGCCCTCCCTAATTATTTGTAAAATACTCTTTGTATTTTTTGTATGATAAATCTGACAGTCATGCGTAACAGAGCACTTGTTAATTTTTAAAAGCGTCTAAAATTTAACGGATCTAAATAATATACCGATACCTTGTCCATAATTGATTCTAATAAATTTATTATTGTCATTACTGGGGTAGCAGAACATTGAGTAAACCTGCAACATTTTTATTATTATTTTAATAAGTGTGATATACAGTATACTCAAGTGATAATGGTGACATGAGTAACAAAAAAGAAGTTTGATCAATTTTTGATCGAGCGCTCGCCTAAAGCTTATGGTTATTTAAAGTAACGGCCTCTAAGTTTACAATCCCAAAGGTTGAAACGATGAGAAAAATCTTATTACTTAAATGACAACATTTTTAAAGTGTAAAGTGTGCTGGAAAAAATAAGTAATATATCCTTGTTTTACAATAAACTAAATAGATGAGTAACACGTTGATGAAAAATAACCGTACCTAAAAACTGTGACAAGTAAGCTAGTGTAGAATACGAAGGCGTAAATGAGCTAACAATCATAAATTATGGGGTTAGGCTCCCTATTTGTGATAAAGAATCAAACTCCGGGGACACCCTAAAGCTACTGATACTAAACTTAATACGAAAGTATTAAGTGGACCAGCTAATCACTGGTGTATAGTAATAACTCAGTAGATTCTAGTAATAGGAATGGGTTATCGCGGATCTAAGTCAGTAATAGGTTAAAATATTACTGTAAAAGAGCAACGAGTAGATGGTTCTTCAGAATATTAAAGAAAATTTATTTTACTGTAATCTTCTGTAAGGTGTACTCTAGCCCCCAAGGAAACTTGGTATTTGGATAAATATTTAATAACGATAAAATAATATAATAATACAATATTCGCTAAATTATATAGAATAAGGATAATATTCTATAGTTATTTGTTCCAGTTCTTTTTAGTAATTTCACTACCGCTTTATCTAGCAAGGCGCATTAGGACTAGCGACCCGTCAAGTCGGGTGGTTCCTTCCCCGGCGTAGCCGGGGATGGGATGGGATGGGCTAGCACCCCCTCCTTTGGTAACTCTAGATAATGTTACTTTGTGTAAGATAAAGTTAGGGAGTCTCGAAGTTGAAATCAACATTATAGGATATGAATTTGGATAAATTAAGAATAGTTTAAGAGGTATTAAGATAGAATGTTTCACAAGAATAACTCCCCTTTAACAACCATAGCTAGTTTTGGGTATAAGGTAATCCCTAGTTTAAGGAGTTATAGGAGGTGCGCTGGAGGGGATAAAAGGCCCTCTCTACGTAACGATCTGAATGGTAGTTAAACAACCTGCCAGATGAACTAAACTAAACGAGAAAATATCCGAAGGAGTTACCTTGTAATAGTGACTCCCACTTTAGTGACTTAAGATAGAAAAATAAACGCTTCAAATATATTCTCCTTAAATAATACTACAATTAATAGTAAACTTAATCCTAATTACGTATCAGGATTTATTGACGCAGAGGGATGTTTCCATATCTCAATCGTTAAAAATCTAGGTGTTAGATTAGGTGTAAGTGTAAGAGCAGTTTTCCAAATTTCTCTTCATAGAAAAGACGAAGTTCTACTGGAAAAATTAAGAGATTTTTTTGGTGTAGGTAGAGTAGCTAAACGTAGTGACGGTGCAGTTGTTTATGAAGTTTCTTCTCTTAATGATTTACAAATTATTTTAAAACATCTTGAAGCTTATCCTTTAATTACAGACAAATGAGCAGACCTTCAGTTATTTAAACAAGTTGTGGAGTTAATGGTTAATCAAGAACATTTAACTATGGAAGGATTAGTTAAAATTGCTAATATTAAAGCTTCCATGAATTTTGGAACTATTTCTGAAACAATTAGATCCTTATTACCTACAATTGAACCGGTCAAGAGACCTGAAATAAAAAATATAGGAATCTATAATCCTAACTGAGTGGTAGGTTATATAGAAGGTGAAGGAATGTTCTTTGTAAATATATACAAAAGAAAAGACACTGTATTAGGTGAAGGAGTAAAATTAGTATTTAAAGTTACACAAGATAGAAAAAATATTGCGTTATTAGAAAGCTTTACAAATGTATTCACAGTAGGTAAAGTCTACAAACAATCTCCTACTGTAAAAGTTATGGATTTTATGATTACAGGGCTTGCAGATATTACAAATTATGTCATACCATTTTTCCAAGCACATCCTTTAGAGGGGGCAAAGAAAAATGATTTTGAGGATTTTATGAAAGTAGCAGAATTAATGAAAGCTAAAGCTCATCTTAATAGAGATGGTTTAGAAGAAATTCGTTTAATAAAATCAGGAATGAACTCAAATCGTTATTAAATTTATCCAAATTTAGGTAACCACATTAGCCTAGTCCTTATGATAATAAAGGACAAAATTTGTGGAGCGAAAGGAACTCGGCAAACTGACTACCGTAACTTAGGGATAAGGAGGGCTCATTTGTCCCAGGTATCCATTTTTATCTTGGCAATAAACTAAATAGATGAGCAAGGTAAAAAAAGGAATCTCGGGTAAGAAGGAAGAAGCATGAAATAATGTTGTACGACTGTTTAATTAAAACAAAGCACTTTGCATAAAGACTTAAAGTCTAAGTATAGAGTGTGATTTCTGCCCGGTGCCGGCTGGCTAACGAAAATAACTAACTTTAAAAGGTTTGGTACTGTAGGAACCCCCGGTTAATGGCGGCCTTAACGTGAGGGTTGGCTTTGTAGGCCCTCGTAAAATTTAGCTAATTGCTGGAACAATATTTTAATTTATTGCATATTTGCTAGCAGGTTGCAAACTTGCTTAGATTTAAGGTTAAAATGATATTTAAATTACTAATTTTAAATTAAGAATATTTTTATTTGAGATTATATACCTCTAATAAAGATGTATTTGTATTTGGATGTATTTAGTACCCTGTTTTTTATCTAGTTTTGAGATAATTGCCTTAAATAAAAGATTATACATACGTAGTAAAAAATACAAATCTTGGCTACGCCAAGGTTGTATTTTTGACATTTTTATAAAATATAAATGTTGAGTACATAATTTTTATGTACTGTAATCAAGTCTATAATTTTTGATAGATTTATCTTGCAATTGTTTGCATTGATGTGATTTAAGTTTAATCTATAAGGGAAGTTTTATTTTTAATTTAATATCATAAATATGCAAGAGAATTTTAATATCAATCAGCAGGAAAGAATAAATAAGTTAGTTCAGGATGAGAACTACAAATTTTGATTAGGTGGTTTTATAGAAGGAGAAGGGGCTTTAGTTATTTCTATAGTAAAAGATACCAGACTTAAATATGGTATTTCATTAAAACCAGAGTTTAATGTTGTTCAACATGAAAACGGTATAGATATACTTCATAGTTTTAGACTAATTTTTAATAATAAAGGTAACGTATTAAAAAAATCTGGTTCAGATAAAGTATGAGTGTATTCAATAAAAGGTACACAAAATATAATAGATTTGGTTATACCTTTTTTAAAAAAATACGTTGTTGTTTTCTCTAGTAAATATAAATCAGAGGTTTTTAATAATTTTTGTCAGATTTTAAATCAATTAGATCGAAAGCATAATACAGCTTTATCTAAAGAAAAACTGATAGAATTGGTTAAACTGGTTTATTTAATTAATCCGGAAGGAAAAGGTAAACAAAGAAAAAGAACACTAGAAGAAACTTTAAATATTATAAATTCTTCAAACTAATAAACTTTTCGTACTTCTCATAATTTTAACCACTTAAACATAAAATGTTAATAAACCATTATGGTATAATTTCAACTTATTTATAATCTTCAGAGGCCATACGCTAAACGATCTATCTATTTGTTAATTCTGTTAAATACAAAATATAACAGAGCAATCTTCTTTGATACTTTTTCATATCTTTTTATGTTAGAAAAAAAAAGTAGAGCAAATAGAAATTATTCTATCACCTATCTGAATTTAATTCAAATAAGGATAATTTACTTAAAGTAAGAGGCCTTAAGTTATAGATTGATGATATGGTCCTTTATTATAAGATTAACCACCTTGTAATAAAGCCTAAGGTAGCGGAATACCTTGACTGTTAAATGCAGTCTTTGCATGAACTCAAGTTACAATACTTCTGTTCCATAAAGATTTTTTTTTCAATAATCTTATGGTTCATATAATATATAAATCAACATTAAGATCTATAGATAAATAAATTTATAAAATTTTACTTGCCTTTTAGTAATTTCACTACCGCTTTATCTAGCAAGACACATTAGGACTAGCGGTCTGTCGAGTCAGGTGGTTCAGAAGGAAGGGTTAGCACCCCTTTTTTTTACAACCTTAGATAGTGTTTCTTTGCACAGGATAAAGTTTGGGAGTCTCAAAGTTTAACTCAACTTTAAAGGATATGGTGTTAGAGGATTAGTTGGTATTGGACGGGGTCCAAATGACGAAGATTTGAGACCCGCGAATGGTGGATGTCGTAAGCCACCGCGCTCCGAATTCGTCTTTGCATTAAGAGGTATTATGGTAATATGTTTACTAGTGTAAGTAGTGAGACATCACAAACGTTCGATAAATTTTAGTAAGTAGGGTTAAGATCCCAATTTTTAATTACTAGATCCGAAAGGGTTCAAAGAGCTAGTGCTAAAATAGAATCACCATGGTAGCCATACTGATGGACAGTAGGTATCAACAGGGAATCTAATTAAAGTTACCCTTTAACGTGACTCCCGCTTTAGTGACTTAATATAATAAAAAATCCGCTTCAAAAATATTTACATTAAAATTTAATAATAGAATAAATAGTAGCTTAGGTGTATTTTTTAGCGCATCAAAGAAATATAATACAATATCTTCTTTAAATAGTAGAGATTGAGGTTTAATCCAAAATAGATCACGTAAGATTCAGGAGATTAATAAAACTGCCTATGATTTAGCTATAGAATATATTCACAATGGTATAAGGATATCTGCTTCAGAAGTAAATAATGTATTAGCTCTTACTGGTCTTAATGTAGATCAAAGTACTTTGGATTTGGTTTTAAGTAAAAATCCTTTAAGTTTTAGCAACCTAGATGAAAATATTATTTTTTCAGAGTTATGGTTAGATAAGATAGGAACAGTTAGAAATGAGAAAAGTAAGGGAGGAGTTTATATATGAACACATAAAATTACTGGGTCTAAATATGTAGGATCTTCCTGTTTTTTAGCTCGTAGGTTGGTAGGTTATATCAAAGGTACTCATGAAAGTGTAGGAAAGTTTTTACCTTTACTAAAAAAGGAAGGTTTAAATGCTTTTACATTAGATGTTATAATTTTTGATTAATTTTATCATAAAGGACTAGAACTTTGTTTAGAACAATATTTCTTACTACATCCTAAATTTAATCTAAATACACTAAAAGTAGTAAATAGTATTTCGGGTTCAAGAAAAAAAGCTCTTTTTATGTATACTAAAGATAAATCTTTATTAATATATTCTTCTGATAAACAAGAGGATTTTATATTTAAATTAGGAATACACCATAGTATATTTAATCGTAGTATCAATAAAGGAGAAACTTATCTAGATAAGTACATCTTTATGGACGAATTAATAAAAGAAGCTGAAATTAGTAACATGTCAGAAGCTGAAGTATTTGTATTGTTGGAAGAAGATAGAAGAACTGTGAAAGAAGTCTCAAAGAGAGGTAGACAAATAACTCTAATAGCGGAAAGTGATAATAGCGATATTAAAACTTTTGATAGCATTAAGGATTGTCTAGATTTTTTAAAAAGTATAGATAGCACAGCTAATAAATCTACTTTTTACAAATACATAGGTAGAGGTATACCATATAAAGGGTTTGTGATTCAATGAACTAGTGAAGATTCTTTTCATATTAAGGATAAGAGTATCTTGGTCTCAGTAAAAAATATTGAAACAGGTGAAGTAAGCGAATATTCATCTTTAAGACAAGCAGCGGCGTCCTTAGCACCTGAAATACGTACAACAGGTCAAACTATAAAGGCTTATGCTGAAAATGGAAGATTATTTGAAGGAAAATATTATATTTATTTGTATTAGGTATAATTAGCCTTACGTAAAACTAGTAGCTATTTATTTTAAAAAGTTGCAGTTAGTTACAATTCCTTCCTTACGTAGGAGTGTAATTAAATTTGATTTAAAGTGTTTATTAAAAATATATTATATACTGTATAATTTATATAGTGGAAGGATTATCAGCCTAGGAAAACTGATATACCGTGCAATAAAAGAAGCAAACTCCGGAGACACCCTTAAGCTATAAGAACTAAGCCCCAATTGAAAAATTGCAGGTGGATGAAGTAATGACTCATGTATAGTAATATCCTTATAGATTCTTGAAAAGGAGATGGGTTATCGCGGATCTAAATCAACAACAGGTTTATATATCTGTTTTTGTAAAAGAGCAACGAGCAGATGCTTCTTCAGTATTAAATAAAAATTTTTACTGTAAGGTGTGCTCTAGACACCGGGAGACCGGTTCTTAATTGAAATAAGTAGATTAAGATTAAAGTATAATCACAATATCCTAGATCTAAGGTATTATTACTATGATCGAAGTTGTGACGGAATGATGTAACGATACAACAGCTGTCTCTATGATTGACTCAGTGAAATTGGCATAGCAGTGTTTATGTGTGATTATAAATTAATAATCTCGCTGCGTAAGTGAAAATCTTACTCTGTAAACTTACTTTTATAACTTTAAGTAAACTACTGGATAAGTCAGAGGATGGATCAGCGGAGATTAAAGGAAATATTGTAAAAAGAATAGCTGTGTTTTATGATACAGCCGATAAAAAGTAAAATGGAACTGAGGGAAGGTTACAACCGTACAGTTCTATAATTTACAGAAAAATTAGGTGAAAACGGTCAACGGTATCCTAACCATAGACCGTCGGCAGTTGTAAATGCCGCTACAGACTGGTTCACCGGGGTTAGACTGAGATGTCTGTCCAAATGTACAGTCGGATTCTGTAACGAAATTAAATTCGTAAGAGGGAAGGATCATCTATAACCCCTTTTTTTAAGTGTTAGCATTTCAAAAAGGGTATGGATAGCCATGACACAGTGGTAAGATAACCTCTAGTTAATCAGAATTGGCAGATACTGCTTACCTCTAGTTAGACGAGAGTGCGACTAGAAAGTGCAATATAACAATGTGGTGAAATTCCACCAGATAACCCATTATCTGAGCTCATGCGGTATGCATTAAGAGTAATCTTTTTGTGTAAAGCCCGCAAAATTAGTTATACTATCCTTCCATAGCAATGCTGCGGAAGGCGAGCTAATATTACTAAGGATAAATTAAGTTGAATTCACGTTAGAAGCGTATAGAGGGGTTAATATCAATAAATGAAAAGGCAATAAAATTAGTAGAGTGTTTATTAACCGCTGATTGTATAAACAAGTTTTCGTTTGTTTATTAATGGGTCTTTTGTCAGCATACGTATAGTGGAATCCTAAGGTAATAATAAATTGTGTTATATTGTAAACTAGGTAAGCCCAATAATGCCCTGTTTAAGGAAGTATAATCGTGAGGTTATATATACATTAGTGGGTAAAGGATGTTCTAAAAAGCGAATGCCTTATTGTAATGATAAGGATAGGTTTATAACCAATTTGAAAGAATGCAGACTTAGAACAGGTGTTTAATAAATATTTATTTTTATACGTAAATAAGAGTAGGGTTTTTAGTGTAGATGGAGTAAGATACTAAATGAAATGGATGATTTTGAAAATTAATATTTATTTCTCTACTCTTTATAGTTAATAAGTTAAAGCTTTATGCTTTTAAATTTTAATAATCAAATAAAAAAAATGATGTCCCTAATTAAATCAAAATTAACTATTAAACCCTGATGAGTGACAGGTATTGTAGACTCAGAAGGTAATTTTAGTATTAATTATAATATTAATACAAAAAAATGTACATTTAGTTTTAAAGTCACGCAAAATGGGAATTCAGTGGCTATTTTATATTATTTGAAAGAGTTTTTTAAAGTAGGTAATATTAATATTGATAATAGAAAAACCAATGGTTATAAATTTATAGTTAGCAATAGAAAGGATTTGATAGATGTCATTATACCGCATTTCGAAAAATATCCTTTAGAAGGTTCAAAACATTTGGATTTCTTAGATTTTAAAAATAGTATTTTATTAATGGAGGAATCATCCAATAACATCGGAAAAGTCCTATCTATTAAAAAGAATATGAATAGAGGGAGATCTTACGAACAACGTTGATCTTACCTTAAGGATAAAAAAATTAATTTAAGATCTGAGTGAATACAAGCCTTTATAGATGGTGAAGGAACTTTTCAGTGTAGAATTGCGGATACAATTAGTAGAAATAGTAAATATGTGAGTGTCAATCCTACTTTAGAAATAGCTCAAAGAAGTCATGACGTTTTTGTTTTGAAAGCTATTATAGAGTATTTTGACATAGGTTATTTAAAACCCAAGTATGATATCTTTTCTCTAAAGGATTCTTTAAATTCTCGTGATGTAAGTAGAGCCATATTTAATCAACATGAAGTTATAATCAAATTTGTAGATAAATATCCTATGCTAACTTGCAAACAATTAGATTATTTAGACTGGAAAGAAATAATCATGTTAAAAAATCAAGATGCTCATAGAACTGAAGAAGGAAAACCAAGAATGCTTGAACTTAAACTAGGTATGAACAGAGGTAGATTACTAAATTCTAATTTGTTTAATAATTCGGACAAACTTTTAATTATGAATTCTACTTATTCTGAAAATAATACAAAAGTTAATGAGGATAATGAGTAAAATAGATGAGTTTAATAATCTATTTCTACTTTAAACCAGGATAGTCTTATAACGTAAAATAAATATGATCGGTATAAATTTTAATTTAGTTTCCCTCTCAAAAAAGACCCGGGTCTTTTTCTTTTTTGAGAGGGAAACCTACGGGGTCAGACCGTTGGCCGGTAAAATGTTAAATGCTTGAGCCGTATGCGATGAAAGTCGCACGTACGGTTCTTAGAGGGGGAAAGTTCAGTAATGGACCTACCTATCTCGCCAGACCCTATGCAGCTTTACTGTTACTAATTATTAGGTATGGTTGGGGACAAATTTTAGTATATAAGGTAATTGATAAGATAGAAATGTAATACCTTTATTTGGGGACTGTATTGTATGGATTAATTAATCCATCTTCTTGTTAAAAAGAAAGTAACCTTAGAAAGGAAAAATTGCTAGGAGACAGTTTATGCTAAAATATATATGAGCTGTGTTGGTTAAAATCCAACTCTAAAGTTTTCTTATTATAACGAAATTAATTAAGAGCTTGTGCCCAAAGAGCAGACGTAACTTCGTCAGGGCCGATTCAGGTATTCATGGATACAGACTTTATTAGCTAAGATTAGAGTATACCTATTCAAGCGTCGCATCAGGAACGTTATAATAAGAAGGAAAACTAAGACAAAGTTACAACTGAATAGTTTTTTCGCTTTAGAAATTAGGTGAAAACGGTTAAATAATAATACCTTATTTTAGACCGTCGGCAGTTGTAAATGTCGCTACAGACTGGTTCACCGGGGTTAGGCTGCAATGTCTGTCCAAATGTACAGTCGAGCACTATAACGAGAGCTAGGTTTTTTGTAAAGAAGAGGTTAGTTCTCGTAGAGAGGAAGGTATAGTTAGCTATTTTTATAGTTAATTACCCTTTTTAGCAATTGAAGGGAAAAATGTACTCTCGGGGGGAGTAGGATTTAGATTGTTTATGAACCCCTAGTTAATTAGTGTTGTTATGCGGGGCACAGACCCCACAAAGAGTAAATGGGAGTGTCCAACTATGTTTTATGTCTGTTGTTTTATACGGATGTATCACTAAATAAAATTTTTTTATGTAATTATTTGTTTGTAATAGTAGATAGCAGTGCTATATTCTATCTTATATATGTATAGATGTACAAGCCTAGACACACCGTGTCTAATTTTTATTATTGCTTATTTGTATCTAAATACTAAATTAGTATAGATTTACAAAACTATAATGAGGAGCAATTTTTTATTCAGGTAGGATTTTGATTATAGTGAAATTAGTTGTAGTTGAAATATTACGAATAAATCTAATATTTTATTAGCTATTACATATTAGTGTGATGGTTATGTATAATACTTATCAAGTTTAATGGCTTAATCCTGCTTTACTGTTTGACCACCAACAAGTCTTACAGTCGCGTAAGCGGGGCATAGGATCACGAGACACCAAAAGGAAAGGTCTTGGATTATTGGAAAAGCTACGCTAGGGATGTTTGTCCTTCAATGTTTATAATCTAAAAACATTGTTAAATAAAATTGGGTTAATTTCAAGAATTACTTATTTTTTTAAGTAAATTTGAAGCGAAATTTATCTATCAAGTAGTAGGTAAAAACGTTCAACGACTATAAGGTGAGTTGTATTAACAATAATCCTTATTTAACGCCCAACATTTTCAATTATGTATAGAAAAATAAATTGTTTAAAGTAAAGAATTAATATTTGTCTAGAAAAAGTGATAATACTAACAGGAGTCCTTATATATTTACTAAAAAAATAAATATTAATTATAAACTAGTACCTTTTAATACGTCATTTAATGATGTAGGTAAAACTAAATATCTTCCACCTATAGCTAAAGAATGAAAAAATAGTGTTTATAATTATAACCCCAATAATACTATTAATTATCCTATTTATGATTTAAACATAAATTCTTTAATAAAAAGTTATTTTAATTTGTATTTTAATCATAAATATATAAAACATAAGTATATATCACGTAAAAAAAAACGTAAGTCTTTTAATAAAATTTTTGTAAGTAAGGCAGAAATAAAACACACTAATTCTAAAGCTATTATAACAATTTATATTTATAATAGAGAAAAGCTAAGTTTATTAAAAAAAATAAGAAAATTAAGAAATATATTGGTGAAATTTATAGTATTGTTGTTAAATAAAAATAAATTAGCTAAGTTTATATCTTTACCATGAATAATAAGTAATCAGAATTTAATTAATAATTCTAGCATTTTGTGAATATTAGCAAATTATAAGGTAAGAGACGAATTCAGAAAAGTAGATAACATGTTATATATTCGTATGAAACGTCTTGCGAAAAATTTGTATAAATTATTAACAACTATTAGAAGATATAGATTGAAATTAAGTTTAAATAAGTATAAATTAGAGGAACAATTTCTATGTGAATTAAGTCAATTAATAAGTAAATATTATAGTAAAAAAGTAGAATTCAATATAGTAAATTTAAAATCTATAGCTTATAATGGAGATATATTTACTGAAATATTAACTTCAAAAATAAAAAAAGAAAAAAGTAGTCCGATTTTAAATATAAATGCTTTATTGAGTAAAATAGTGTTACCTAAAGTAAATACAATTATAGAAAGAGGTAGACTTGAAAAAATTGTGGATTTAGAATTAGTAGATAATAAGTTTAGAAATCTTAATGTAAGTTCAATAATAAATAACAATAATTTATTAAAAGATAATTTAAACAAATTATTATACGATTTATATTATAAAACTACTTTTGAAAAAGAAAGTAAACTAAATAAGGATGTATTTACTGATAATACTTATCATTTAAAAATACGAGATATTATATTGGAGAATATAAATTATAAAAATATGGGTGGAGCTAGATTAATAGTTAAAGGTAGATTAACTAGACGTTATAGAGCTGATCGAGCAGTTTATAAATTGAAGTGGAAAGGAGGATTGAAAAATATAGATTCTGCATTTAAAGGATTATCTTCAGTTGTATTTAGGGGATATCTCGACTCAAATGTGGAAAAGTCTATATTAACTTCAAAACGTAGGATTGGATCTTTTGCAGTAAGGGGTTGATTTAGTGGTAAATAATTTAGGTTTATAGATAGCGGGTAATATACATAAAAGAAAATTGATGAAATAGTCTGAGCCATTTTGTAAAAAATGGAAATTTTTAAATGATAACATTTTGAACAGGCTAATTTGCGCAAGAGTGTGCAAAATGAGTGCGCGGTTTGGCACCTCGATGTCGGCTTAACTTATCCTCATGGATGCAGAAGATATGTAGGGTACGACTGTTCGTCGATTAAAAAGTTACATGAGCTGGGTTAAATACGTCGTGAGACAGTATGGTTTCTATCTTCTAGAGGAAATTAGAATATAATAAGGAATAACCTATGTACGAAAGGAACTTGGTATATTAATATATTAATATTGAAATAGTATAATTATTAATCTCTGGTTTACCTGTTGTTTATATGTCCAAATATTAAATTATTAATGTATAGTTTTCATTATACAGGACTATCCTACTTTCACTTGAGTAGTTATATAGTATAGGCACGGCAGGAAAGCTATGTTAGTCCGAGATAAGTGCTGAAAGCATCTAGGCACGAAGCTTACCTTAAGATATTTCTTAAATATACGTAATATAACATTACGAAGCTATAATTCTTAAAAATGATAGCATTTAAGCTATCATTTTTGTATTGTAGATATAGGCTTTATTTGTAATAATCTAGAGATTTTAAGGAATGAAGTACTAATTTTATAAATGACTAAATATTTTATTTATATCTTACATTATTTGGCCTGGTTAGCATAAAAGTAATGCAATTGTTTTGTAATCAATTGAAAGGGGGGCAGTACCCCTACTGGGCTATTATATTTTAGGGCACAATAGAATTTCTTGCTCCTAGGCTCCGCCTAACCAAAAATTATTAGTAATAGTATATTGATAACAAAACAATAGACTATTAAAAGATGATTATAGGATCAGATATTCTGATTTCGGATAAATCGAGATAATTCTAGTGCCCTTAAAGTCGTTAAACTTTAGAACTTTAATAATAGGTGTTTGAGCAGCAGGGAAATGTCGTCAACTCAGGTTAGGGATAGATTGAGCCCGGCTACGCCGGGGACCCCAATTCTTTGGGTCTTTGGGTCTTTGGGTCCTGACTTCGTAGGAGGGGGGCGGCTTCGCCCCCCCCGGCTACGCCGGGGTTAGGAGTCTTATAAATTGAGAAATTTTAAATAATATGCGTAATGAAGTATTATCTAGATAAATGATGTTGAATCAGCATGAAATGACAGCGCTAGGAGGCAAGGTTATTTACGAGTAAAAATTGAACTAGTATATCTGTACCATATATATAGTAATATTAAGGAGCTGTTATAGATTGCTGGTAAAGCTGGCCCACCTTGAAACACTATCCGTGTTATTGATGTTGCAAAGTAGTCGTTTGGTAATCTTAGAGTTAACGATACCTCGTCTTTCTCGGGCGGTTAGAGCAGAATATTAACCGATCTGCTCCTTCGGAGAGATAGTTATAACAGAAAGTTATACGTGCATTACCCGTATAGTAAACTTAATATAAACATAAAAAAATGAAAAAAATCTACTTAAAATCAATATTTAGTCCATTAGTCCAGAACGTAGCTGTATACAACAAAGACTTTATTATATTATTCTTACTGAAGAATAATTAGCTAAATTAGGTTTAGATTTAATGAATTTTTTTGGTAGTAGATCTAATTTTGTAGAACTTAAAGAATCATATGTAAGTAAAGAGTTAATGAATAAATTAAATTTACCTGTTCAATGAATAACTCCTTATGGTTTACATATTACACAAAAATATAGTGAATTTACAAAATATGATATAACGAGTGTAATGCAACGTAAACGGAGAAAAATAACCTTGAGTAAATATAAATTGGATTGTAATAAACAAACTATTATTAATAAAGATAAACAAATTAATTCTTTCATACCTAATTTTATTCACTCAATGGATGCAAGTAATATTGTATTTTTAGTTAAAAATGTAATAGAGTTAAAATTAAATATTGTTACAATTCATGATTGTTTTGGTATTCATGCTAATCATGCTGAATTATTAAGTTATTTAGTTAAAGAAAGTTTTATATCTATATATGGAAACAAAGATACTATAGATAGATTTCATAATCTTACATTAGAAAATATCAAAGCTAATTATAAAATATCTGAAAATAAAGTTTTAGATATAAATGGAAATTTATTAGATATTCCAAAAAAACCTAAATTAGGTGATATGGATTTAAAAGATTTAGTAATTAAATCAAATTATTTTATAAATTAATAATTAATTATTTTCTCCGTAGGAGTCCCACAAATAAAGTTTAGTGTATAAAAAAAAATACCTCCATTGTGAAAACAATGGAGGTATTTTGTTTTTTTCGAACCATTACACCTTAACCTTCCCTCGAACTCCTTCTCCTACGAAGTTAGGAGAGGAATGGAATTATTATTTATTTTTATTTTTTCGTTAAATAAAGATATCATATTTTGGTATTTTAATAAAAGATTTATATTATCCTCCTTATCTTCATAATATTTTAAATTAGGTAAAACACCTACATAATTTAAATTATCTTTATTAACAAAAGTATAAGGGAATATATCTTTAGTTGTATCCACATTAAATGAATTTCCTAAATAAGCTAATCTAAATGGTAGTAAACAATATGAATCGTTAAATTTAATTTTTACTTTTTTACCATTTACCACATGTTTAACTTCAAAAGTTAAAAGGGCATTATCTTTGCATAAAATTTTAGAAACCTTATCAAAATTATAATTTAATAATTTAAATATAAAATTATAATCAAACTTCCCACCATTATGAGCATAAACAGTAAAACCATTATACTTAGGCTGAATAATATCTTGAATACACTTAAGAAGCATTTCTGTATGAGAATTGAAATCTGTTAAATAATATAAATGCCTTTTTTTCCCATCGTAAAACCCACAAGAATATGGTATGAAATTCTCATTATCATCTTTATATGTTTCTAAATCAAAAGTAATAATATTAAATTTATTTAAAAAATCTCTTTTCTGTTTTGGTAAGAATGTTACTTTAGGTTCATACTCTATATTTACAAGATTACCATTTTTATCATAATTAATATAAGTATTATTACAATTTTTATCAGTAAATTCTCTAATAAACCTTCTT
Source organism: Daldinia concentrica (assembly GCA_902805455.1). Taxonomy (NCBI): domain Eukaryota; kingdom Fungi; phylum Ascomycota; class Sordariomycetes; order Xylariales; family Hypoxylaceae; genus Daldinia; species Daldinia concentrica. Next base: position 128,728 of record CADCSW010000016.1, read on the forward strand.
CATATTTTAAATCATAAACTTTAGCTAATATTCTTAACTCATTATCTTTATTAAAATCTTTATTATCTTCAAAATTCATAACTTGAGCTAATTTTGTTTTAATCTCAATATTATCGTTAACTTCTCCATAACTATCTTTAAGATTATAAACCGAAATATTATGATAATTATCTACTTCAATAATTTCAAGTTTAATTAATTTATCGTTATATAAAAAATCCAAAATATTCTCCTCCTTTCTAATTAAAACTCCATAAAATTGAAGATTCATAGTATGAGGTAAAAAATTTGGTAATAACTGTCTATTATATACATTTAAATTTTCGCTAGTTGGTTTATACTTACTATTTTCAACACTTATCATTCCTACTTTTTTTTTTCTGTTGTAAGAGTGTTTTTTAAATTTGATACAGAACTTACCCCACCATTTAAAGTTAAAACACTTTAATCTATAATATTCTGTCTTCCATAGAAATCAGGATCTTTGACTTTAAAAGTAAGTGGTCTAGTTTTACAAATTATTCTATCTGAAGCTTTAAACTTATATTTAGCTTCTTTATTAGCAATTTCTATATAGACTTGTATCATAATATCTTTAGCATTGGTAGTATTATTAACTAAATAGTGATTATCTATAGTATAAACTGCATTATTGCAACTAGTAACATAAATTGCTAATGAATAAGAATTAAGTGGGCTAAAAGAATCCAAAACTTTCTGTAAAGAAGATACGTTTGAATTAAAAAATCCATAAGAATCTAATGATATATCTTTACCAAACCATCCAATATTACCCAGATTCAAACTATTACTTAAATCTTTTACATATTCAAATCTTAAATTATTAGAAAGTTTTATATCTTTGATGTAACCAAAACTACCATTTTTCAAAGATAAAGGATCGATACGTAATTTACGAGTTGTTGAAAAATTTCTTTCCCTCCCCGGGTACGCCCCCCGGCGTACCCGGGGGGCGTAGCCGGCTTGTGGAATAAAACCTCTTATTTCCTGGAACATTGAAACCTAAAACAGCAACTATAAAATTTTGTGCAACGAACCAACGATAAAGGGCTTTCGCAGAGCTTGCGCCATCATATTAAATTTTTTCATTTTTTGTATTTTAATTGTATTCAATAGTTAAAAAGTATAAGTATTATAGTTATTATATAATTTAAACTATTTATAATTGAAATGTAAATCTTGAGAATTTTCTTTAACATAATATTCTATTATTTACTGCTGCGGCGAAGCCGCCAGCAGTCGTCTTTCATAGGAGAACGTTAATTAAATAATTTAAATATGTGTTAATTAAGGTATATTAGTACGAATGTTGGGTTATAATCGAATACTATAATATAAGTATTAGCGTTTATTATAAAACGAATAAATTAATGATATAGTGGAACTACTAATATTAAGAATAAAGCAAACGAAGGTAAATAAATTATACTTACTATTAAGAATAGATATTACTAGCTTCTAATAAGAATATAATAAATCTATATTTTATGACAACGATCCCTCATTGTCTAAAGAGGTGCTGGTTAATTTTAAATAGGGTTATTAATAGTATCCCTACCCCACAGGGGTCCTTCGTCCTGACTTCGTAGGAGGGGTGATACCCTCCGAAGGACCGAAGGAGGCTCCGCCGACTAAAAATATTATGTAGGCTTTTTTTAAATAGGAAAAGGAGGCGCTTAATTTTTAAGTCGTACTAAGTGTAATGTTTATAGAGTTATTATAAATCATATAGCACTAAACCTAAGAATATAGTTAATAATATTACTATACTAAATAAGTCATCGCCCCACTTAAATCATCTTTCCTCGCATTGCGAGGAATTTATAGTATGATTCAAAGGTTTCGTATATGCCTTTCCTCCGAAGGAGGCTCCGCCGACTAAAAATATTCTGCAGTACGCGGCTTCGCCCCCCCCCGGCTACGCCGGGGACCTGGTCCTGACTTCGTAGGAGGGGTCCTTCGGTCCTTCGGAGGAACTAGTTGTTTCCTTATTATACATAGAAAAGGTATTATCTTTAAATTCGAATTTAGTATTAAATTATATATCGAGGATAAAGCATTTTTAGAGTATATTATAAGCAAATTAAATCTAGGGGTCATTCGGGTTGATCGTTACGGTACTAGTGTAACTTATAAAGTTGCAAATCAAAAGGAATTAGCTGTTATTTTTGCTTTATTTTTTTTTATAATCTAAATACCACTAAACATCTTAATTTTCTTGCTTTTGCAAAAGCAAATAATCTATATAGTACTAACCCAAATCCAATGGAACGTAGAGGAATTACACCTGAATAAAAGGACCTTAAATGCAGTATGAATAGTTAAAAACCAACTTTTACATATCTAAATATTACTTCATAATTAATAGTTATTGATTTCTAGGGTTATTTGAGTTTTAAGTTTCATTTTATTTCAGTTATGATAAAATACAATTGTATTAGCATAAACCTAAAAAGGTAACTTTGATTTAATGAATGCTATTAAAAATTTCTTACTAAACTTAGCAGGTGCTCTGGGCAAAGAGTAATATAAATAATGTAAAAGGCAATATCCTAAAGGTTGAATCAAAAGATATAATATGAATATATAAAGTATTTATTCCTTATTCCCTTCAGGAGATAAGGAATTCATTCAATTAGTAATCATTCATTTATTTGATGATTTAATCATTCGTAGTAAAATTATTTAGACTATAGTGACGGTCAAGTTATCTTAAGTATCTTTGTATACAGTACATTACTTAGTACAAAAACCCTAACAATTTCAATTTAGTAATAAGTCAGTATATTTACGTAAAGTTCTACATCTTAATTGACGGCAGTTCTTTGCTTAATTGCAAAGAAATATTTCATCTTCATATAGTTAGCCTGACTATGTATTTAAGTATTGATAGTATGAGGGTTATTCCTATTATACAAATGCTAGTGGTAAGACACTAGGTTATATATGAGGATTAGTAGTCAAGTGGTAAGACATAGCTCTTTCGATGCTACCATCGCGGGTTCGATCCCCGTCTAATCTATCCGTCTGAGATTATAGTGTATTATTGTATTATATAAATTTCACTTAAATATTAACTTATTTTTCTAAAAGTAAAATAGATACTAAAAAAAAAAGCCTTGTTAATAAGCAGGGTGGGTGACGGAATGGTCCTTCGGAGAATCCAGAATTTATATTGATGGAATTTTCTCCGAATGACCACCACCGAATTGTCCGGTGACTAAAAATTAAGGAAATATTCTTAATTATAAGGTAATCAAACTCTGTCATCCTTAACTAAAATAAGGATTTTTTTTACAATAATTTAAATTAAATAAATATACAATGAATATTACACTAATACTTTTTTTAATAGGAATCTTAGGTTTTTTATTAAATAGGAAAAATATTACATTATACACTAGAAAATTCTTGACATTGGAAAGTTATAAGAATGTAGACTTAATAGTCGGTCCTGCCTTCAAGTTATTAATTGAAGGTCCTTTTATATTAATCGTAACTTTATCTTTCTCAAGGTTTATGGTTTCTGAATTCTTTGGTAGAGATGACAGTGTTATCGGTTTTATAGGTAGATTTATTGTAAGATATAATACAATAAAGTCATTTACAGATGCAATTACTATTGGACTTAAGAGTGGGGAAGCTTGCGCCTTAAATAAATATGTTTTACTCACAAAGTGAGCGGCTCCGCCGACTAAATTTAATAATTTATTTAATGCTGTTCATCCTTCACTAATTCCATTATTACCTCTTTTTTGGGTCTCCCGAAATCCTTCGTATAAGGAGTCACGATTATTAAACTTCAGGTTATATTCTTCTATCTCTGGTGCGAAGGTAAGTTCTAAATTCCAACCTAATGTTGGCTTAATTAAAGATCATAAAGATCCAGAATCAACTACAATTATGTTGCCTAACGGGCAACAACTAACCATATCGCTAGATTTTATCGAGTGATTTAGGGGTTTTACTGATGCTGAGGGTTGCTTTCTTTTTTTAAATACTTCTCGTTTGAATTACAGCTTTAAGTATAGAATTTGTCTACATTTAGACGATGTTGCGCCATTGGAGTATATAAAAAATACTTTACAAATAGGTAGGGTATATAGATATCCAAAACATAACACGACTATTCTTAGTATTAGTTCTACCCCTCCGGGGTACCCCTCCGGGGTACCCCTCCGGGGTACCCCTCCGGGGTAGGAAAGAAATCGAAATTATATTGGGAATATTTTCGAAATACAGCTTAAATAGTACAAAACATCTTAATTTCTTAGCATTCAAACAAGCTTTTACAATTTATATGGAAAACGGTAAGGAAGACCGTGAGACAGTGAAACCTATTATTGATAGTATAAAGGATAATATGAATAAACTCAGAACTGATTTCGATATGCCTAAAAATCACCAAGTTTTAGTTACGGGAGGTTGATTGCTAGGGTTTACCGAGGGTGATGGAAGCTTTCACTATTCTATTTCGAAGGAAATGTTTACGTTTTCTTTAGTAGCGGCGCTACAAAAAGACAATGAAGCATTGATGTATACTATAAAGGACTTTTTAAACTCAATAGTTATTCAGCAATCTTTTGATACAGTCGATAGAAATACAGTAAATATTTACCCTTCTAAATCAGGGTTTTTAAGTTTAGTTGTAAAAGATTTGAAATATTAAATTAAAGAGTAGGTTCTAAATCCTAAATTTTTTCTATTTCCTTTCTAGCCCCCGGCTACGCCCCAAAAAAGAAAAAAAGAAAAAAAGACGGCGCATAATATTTTTAGGGGGGGTCTAGTTTTTGGGTAAATAAAGTAAAAATAGCTGCTTCGCTACTTCGCCGTAAAAACAAATGAAGTCTTATCGCAGTAACGTATTGCTGCTTATTATTTTTTTTTTATTCATACTTTCAGTTTACAATTGTGGTTAATAAGTATTATAAAAATTGTTATGTAATATCTAACTAATTAAAGTATTAAAGTATTTTTCTTTCCAGCAGTATACATTGCTAAGTACTTAATTAGAATTAAGTTTTTATTTTTATAATTTATGTGTCCTTCGGCGGAATAGTGTAATAGCAACATATTTGACTCATGATCAAATGATATAGGTGCAAGTCCTTTGTCCGCGTCCAGAAAAGTTGTGGCGGGCCAGCAGCCTCGCACCCCTGCGCACCGGTAAAGGGTGCGGCGCAGGGCTAATTTTTAATAAATTTAGTGCTCATAAGATTTGAAAAATTAAATGTAAATATAAGTATAATTGGAAACTACATAACTTATTGAGTGTTTTGAGATCTTATTATGTAAATACTTTTTTTGTACTGATTGTAATTTAGGTTTCAACTATTTTTAATTGTTTAAGAGGCTATAGCTTAATTGGTAAAGCATACTGCTCATAACAGTAAAAATAAGTGTTCAAGTCACTTTAGCCTTAATCCGAGTGGTGAAATGGAAGACACAACAAATTTAAACTTTGTAGGCTAACTGCCGTAAAGGTTCAAGTCCTTTCTCGGATATTTTTGTAATAATAAAACTAAAAGTATATGTAAAATTTTTTATTATAATGTCGTTTATTTTAGTATTGTTTCAGTTAGACAATATTAATAAAAAAGGGGGCATGGTTTAATGGTAAAACTGTAACTTTGCAAGTTATTAATTTGAGTTCGATTCTCAATGTCTCCATATAATGCTAACTTAATTTTTTTTTAAGGTGCAAGCTCTCCCCTTTAATAAAGTAGTTGTATATATTTAGTGATTAAATGTATAAACTAAATAATTTATCTTCATTTTCTTATCTTTCAATTATGAAAAAATAAATAAATAAATAAAGTAATTTTTCAGCAAACACATCTTTATTAAATAAAGATCATACTATTTAAATTCAGAGCCTCCTTTCTCTATTTTCAAAAAGCCAGGACAAACAAAATTTTAATTAAAACAGCAGTCCTCTCTCCTTCGGAGGGGAGATAGGCAGCAAAGCTGGCAATAAGCAATTGTTAAATCTTTGGAGGCTACTATTCCAAAAAAGACCCGGCTACATAATATTTTTAGTCGGCGGAGCCTCCTTCGGTCCTTCGGTCCTTCGGTCCTTCGGAGGAAAAGGAATTGTCTATATTATATAAATCTAATAAAGGAATATCTTTGAATTTAAAGCCTAGGTAACTCAATTGGTAGAGTGAAATATTGAAGCTATTTTCGTTGTAGGTTCAAGTCCTATCTTAGGCAGATAGGTATGTTGGAATTGGCAGACAAGTTCCCTTTAGAATGGAAAGGTTAAAACCGTACAAGTTCAAGTCTTGTTACCTATATATATCTCGTAGACTAATGGGTAAGAAGGGGTATAAATTATTATTAGCTATTATTCAAGGTTATCTAGTTTGGCTTAATCCATAAACTCTTTAATGGTTGATTTTGCAGTTCGAAGACCTTTTTGGAGTAGAGAGGAAGGGAAACCAGGGCTATTTTTAAAAAGTTAAGGAATTTTAAGCTCTTCCTTAGGTCTGGTATAGAATATTCATATCGCTGCGTTATACCCGGGGTGGACTTGTGACACTGAATCAACCTACTCTCGCGCTAATTGTGAAATAAAGATAGAAAAGTTCTGTAGGTAACCCATCTCTTGCCTATAGATTATCGTCTGGTAATATGCTGGTGAATATTATTGAGTCCAGTACCAGGTCCAGGTCCAGGTCCAGGTCCAGGTCCAGGTCCAGGTCCAGGTCCAGGTCCCCGGCGCATAATATTTTTAGGGGTCCTGGTCCTGACTTCGTAGGAGAAAATTAAGTACCCGGCTGCGCCAGATATGGTCGGGTCAATCTGAAAGATTAAGGCTTTGCCACCGGCGCCGCCACCGCCCTAATAAATAAAGAAATAAAAAATGAATAACATATTTTACAGAACTAATTTTTTAGCAGTTAACTTTTTAGGTTTTAGAGGTTTATCATCACATTCTTCTAATTTAAATAAGAATGAAGCTGAACTATTTAAAGATGAGTTTACCTTAGATAATTTCTATGATTGATTTAGAGGGTTCACAGACGCGGAAGGTTGTTTCTCTATAACACATTTAAGAGATAAATTTTGAAGATTTAGTTTTTTCATTAGGAGAAGAAGGGAGTGAAGTAGAAAACCCCCTAAAAATTGCAGGAACATTTAAACCAAAAGACACGGGTACTGTTACTACGCTACATAAATTTTTACGCTCCGCACTAAATTGTTTATTAATCATTTTAATCATTTTTTTTACAAATTAATAGGAGGATGTATTTTATTCACTTTTTTTTTCAAGCAATATTATTAAATACCTCTTCTTTAAGATAGTAATTAATAATTAGTACTTACATCCTATATGAAACCGAAATAATAAAAACATTCTGTAAAGACATATAAATAAGGTAATGTGGGGATAATAAAAGTAACCAATACTATTAATTGTAGTTATTTTAAATTAAGAATCACATCTTAAAGAATTCTAAATTAATTCTAAGATATATACCAAAGATATATTGATTGAAAATAACAATAAAGTAAATAATCTATTATGTAATTCTTTTACCTTAATTTTGTTATTCGATTTAACCTCAAAAAGTGAATAAAAAAGAGCATCTTATAATAATTTAAAATAACTATCATATCTCAAAACTAGATAAAATACATGGTGCTACAACGAATTTGTTTTACCTCACTATATACTTTTTTATAACCTGTATACCATCATCAAATACTTTTTTTTTTTGTACCATGATTAAAATTTTATGCCTATAAACAACTAAAATAAAAACATTCTGAGTATTAAAAATTTATCCTATAAACAAACTCTAAATTTCAGATTCTCCACCTCGAGCAAAAGGTTGTACAGCTGTCAGTACCCCCTACCCCCCTGTGGGGTGAGGGGAAACAAGTTCTCCCCTATTAACGGCACAAAAATCATTGTTTAAATCGTTATCTCCCCCCCAGGTTGACCGGGGTTTTTTACTATGCGACCTAAAGGTAATATTAGAAGGCGGTTCTAACTATGAATTCAAACCTAATGGACAAATAGTTATTATTAAGTCTACTGGTAAATTCTTAAAAAAAAGTGCCCCTATTGGAGTTATAGTTTTAGATGAAAACGGAGATATTCTTAATGAATTTGAGTCTATAAACACATGTGATGTGGTGCTTATTTAGGTATATCACATCATACCATTAGAAGTAGATTCCAGGACGGTAAATCTATCAAGTTTAACTCAAGATTAGTGTATGTTAAACCAAAGTAGCTAACATTGATTAATTCTTAGTAGTTTGCGTTGCAGCTAGCCTCTGATTTAGCAGTCTAATTTTTTTTCCTTTATAAATATGTAGCTATAATTTTAACTATAAATTTAACTATATAACAGGTTATATTCTTTTTCGAAAAAGATATAATAATATAACCTACATATCTCGTTGACTAATCGGGTAAGTCATAAATTTTTGGTATTTACTATTAGGTGTTCGAATCACCTCGAGATAATAGGTAAGTATAACTCAAAGGTAGAGTGACTGTATGTGGCTCAGTATGTTCTTGGTTCAAGTCCAAGTATTTACCCATTTATATGTTGTATAATAATTTAAATTAATCGTAATAATAAAAGATAGATTAATTAAATCTTAATGGAGTAACCTATAGTTTAGACACTTGATGATAGTGCAGCTATATCCCCGGCTTCATATCCAAAAAAGACCCGGCGTAGTACCCCCCCCGTCACCCCGGCTACGCCGGGGTCCTGGTCCTGACTTCGTAGGAGGGGTCCTTCGGTCCTTCGGAGGAATACAGTAATTATAATAAAATTGATAAACTAAAAAATCTTGCGATTTTTATTATTTATAAGGTATATTATAGGTTTCTTTTAAGTTAGATTTCTATCTAAAGTATATCAGATATTAGAAGATTAAATTAAAACCAATCTATAACGAAATATCAGGGTAGTTTAACAGGTTAAAACCTTAATTTCATGCATTAAAGATGAGAATTCGATTTTCTCTCCTGGTTATTATAAAAGGTTATCGGGGTTTTTTATATATAAATTATGTTATGATAATTTTATCTATATTATGTTTATTATTTTCTAATGCCGTCACTTTAAGACGAGATATGTCAATACTTTTTAATAGAATAGCTATTATTGCTTTAATTTATTGTTTTTTACATGATGTAATAAGTTTATCCCTTATAAATAAAGGGGTAGGTTTACATGGAGGTTTACTTCATATTACTAATATAACTCAAATATTTCATATATTTGTTTTTATGATAAGTATATTAATATTACAATTAACTAGTTTTTTTCCTAGAAAGGTTTGAGTTAAAGAACATTCATCTTTAAAAGATTTACTTTTTAATAATTTTGTGTATTACAGAACAAAAATTATTAATAAAATGGGAGAACATTTAAAGATTATAGAATATCCTATAGGCGGCCATATTAGATTTTCTAATCAAAGAACTTTACCTTTTAATGTCCTTTTTAATTCGCCAAGGTTTTGTGGACCCAAATTAATTACTTCTTTTTCTTTGTATACAACCTTTGTTGATAATAAATATTCAATAATACAATCTGCCGATGAAGATGGTAAAAATATTAACATTAATCCTTGATCTTTAACAGGATTTGTAGATGGCGATGGTTCATTCAGTATTCCTGTTACTAAAAGTAAGAACGATAATTTAATATGTAAGGTACAACCTGTTTTCACAATAGGACTTCATATTAAGGATTTACCTTTTTTACTTTCAATTAAAAAGTATTTCAAGGGCATAGGTAATATTTATACTAGTAGTAATAGGGATATTGTTTATTATAATGTAAGCTCAGTAAAGGAAATAATGGAACATATTATTCCACATTTTTATAGTTTCCCTTTAGTTACTCAAAAACAAGCTGACTATATTTTATTTAAAGAAATAGTAAGTAGAATGGCTAATAAAGAACATTTAACAAATAGTGGTCTTATTAAAATATTATCTCTTAAGGCTTCGTTAAATTTAGGTTTAAAAGAATGAGTGGCAGATTTAATAAAAGATATTGAAGTCGCACCTAGACCTAAAGTACAAGCTTTAGAAAATTTACAACCTAACTGATTATCTGGATTTGTTAGTGCAGAAGGTTGTTTTAGCGTAGGTTTAAGTAAAAATGTTAAATTGAAAACGGGTTACAGGGCTGGTATTCGTTTTATCTTAACTCAACATAATAGAGATATAGCCTTAATCAATCAAATAAGAGATTTCTTTGGTTCAGGTAGAGTTATATCATCAAACAGAACTAATTCTGTTGAATTATTAATCATAGACTTTGAAGCTATAAAATTAAAAATTGTACCCTTTTTTGATAAATTCCCTCTAATAGGGGCTAAGGGTTTAGAATATAATGATTTTAAAAAAGTCTTAGATATAATGGACAATAAATTACATTTAACAAAAAAAGGTTGTGAAGAAATAAGAAAGATTAAGGAAAACATGAATACAAAAAGAAATGATGAATAAAAAGGTTTTATTTGTAAATAAGGTGATTAGGATTTTTACGGTACAACTAATATGTAAAATATTATGGGATAAACTGTCAAACTCCGGGGAACTCCTAAAGCTTTTGATACCAAATCTGGAAAAAATTTTCCGTGGTGGTTGAACTAATTATTCAAGTATGGTAACAAGTCAAAAGATGGTTCTTTTATTATACTTTATTGAGTATAATATTTATGGGATGTATTTTTCAGGAACTCTCGGTATTAAAAACCGAAAAATGGACAATCGCGGATCTAAGTCAATAATATCTAAAAATATTATTATAAAAGAGCAACGAGTAGACGGCAGTTGATTATTAAATCTTAATGTATTTAATAGTTTAAGGTGTACTCTTAGAGGGTTCGAAAGAATTACCTTATATGGATCTCTGTCTTATCAAATTCTAAATAAACATTTATATTCTACAAAAACAACAACAATAATAACAAAAGAACCAAAAAATATTCAATCTTTTATACAGAAAGACGGATTTAAGTTAAATCCTTGATTTGTAACTGGTTTTACAGATGGGGATGGTTCATTCGCTGTTTCTATCACAAAAAAAAAAGAAGGAATAGGTTGAAAAATTGTACCTATGTTTACTATTGGACTAGATTTAAAAGATTTAGATCTTTTAGTCCAAATTAAAGATTTCTTTAAACCAGGTAACATATATACAAGTAAAAGAGGGGTAGTTTATTATACAGTAGGGTCTGTAAAAGACATAGTAAAATACATTATACCTCATTTTGATAAATATCCTTTAGTTACTCAAAAATTAAAAGATTTTATGTTATTTAAGGAAATAGTACTTCTTATGGAAAAAGGGGAACATAATATTCTACCTGGTTTACTAAAAGTTTTTTCACTTAAAGTTAATTTAAACAAAGGATTACCTACTGCAGTAAAAGAGGAATTTCCTGATATATTGCCTACTATTTTACCCGAATTTAAATTACCTCTTAGTTTTAATCCTAATTGATTAGCAGGATTTATAACTGCTGAAGGTTCTTTTTTGATCTCTCTTTGTCTCCCTTCGGGAGTAGAGAGTGATAAAAGAAAAGCTGGGTATGCAGTAAGTTTATCTTTTTCTTTAAGTCAACATCTTAAAGATATTGAATTACTAGAGAGACTTTCTCTTTTTTTAGATTGCGGAGTAGTGAGAAGATCATCTAATCGAGGAACAGCTGAATTAATCATAACAAAATCCTCAGATTTAAATCAAAAAGTAATTCCATTCTTATTAAAATATAATCTTTCAGGAGTAAAATTATTAGATTTTGAAAGATTCAAAGAGGTATCTTTATTAATAGAAAATAAAATGCATTTAACTTCTGAAGGTATTGCATTAATAAAAACAATTAAAGATGCGATGTATAATAGATAATAAATTTATCTGTAAGAAATTTATAGTGTCTATAGAGATACATCTGACAGGTTATAGTTGTATTTTGTTGTTACGATTATAATCTAAAAAAGTTTATTTAGAATTTGTAAGAAGAATCCGGTTTACGTTAATTTTATTATTTGTAGTTAGTGGAGCAATTTTTTTAATGTCTACTAATGATTTAGTTTCTATTTTTCTATCAATAGAGCTTCAAAGTTACGGGTTGTATTTATTAAGTACAATATACAGAAATTCAGAATTAGCTACTACAGGAGGTTTAATGTATTTTTTATTAGGGGGTTTAAGTTCGGGCCTTATTGTGCGCCTCTGAGCTAGCAATTATTATGTGACAATAGTACACAGATATTATCCATATATATCTCCGGCATCAAGGTTAGGTAGAGAGGAAAGCTCTCTGCTGAACATAGCATCCTTGTTAAAAGGTGGAAAAGGGATAAACCAGATAAGCCTAATGGTCCACCGAGCCGAATCTTCTATGAATAGAGCTATACTGCCCAAACCCAATTTACTAGACACCTTAGCCCGAGGGTCATATCATGTCTGGGAAAGGATATGTAAATCGTGCAAAATTTTGAAATGAGGAATTTTGCAATGGATCGATTTAAGTCGGGGTACAATAAGTACTCTAAACGTAAAGAGTTGGGATTCTAAGGAAGATTTTAAAGTAATTGTTGGAACTGGGGGATTGCCTAAGACCCTAAAGGGTTATGGTAACAGAGGGATCGTAGTACCAAATTTGGGAAGGATTCCAGTGTCGAGTGTCCGGTATTTTTCTACAACTGCTGACGGTGTCAGTACAGTCTCAACTGACAGTTTAAGGAAGATCCAGAGAATTAATGAATTATGTATTGATAATAAAGAATTTATTGTTACAGACAAACTATACAGATTACTATATGACAAAGAAATGTTTTACGCCGCTTATAATAAACTTAAAAGCAAACCTGGAAATATGACTCAAGGTATAACACCTACTACTCTTGATGGAATATCCATCGAAGTACTAGAGGAAATAATCGGGAGTCTAAAAGACGGAAGCTTTCAATTCCAACCAGGAAGAAGAATCAATATACCTAAAGCGAATGGGGGCTCTAGACCTCTTACAATAGCTCCACCCAGGGATAAACTGGTCCAGGAGTGCATAAGAATGATTTTGGAGGCGATATATGAACCTGCATTCAAAGAATGCAGTCATGGATTTCGACCAAATAAGAGTTGTCATACAGCCCTACGAACAATAAGACAAAAATTTGGTATGGCCAAATGATACATCGAAGGGGACATTTCCCAATGTTTTCCATCCATTGACCACGAGATCCTCTTGAATATCCTCGGAGAAAGAATTAAAGATAACAGATTCCTAGACATCATACGGAAAGCACTTAAAGCCGGTTATATGGAGTTCAGAACCTACTCACACTCTCTAGTTGGTACACCACAGGGGTCCATAATTAGCCCAATCCTATCTAACATCTACTTGCACAAATTAGATGAGTTCGTATTAAACTTAAAAAAAGATTATGACTTGGGTGAGAAAGCTACCAGAAACCCGGTGTACCACAGATTATCCCATAAGAAGGATAGAGCGAAAACAGTAGAAGAAAAAAGAATGCTCCACAAGGAACTCCTTAGAATTCCATCCAAACTAGACATCGACCCAAACTTCAAAAAACTTGAATATGTTAGATATGCGGACGATTGAATTATAGGAGTGAGAGGATCAAAGGAGGATTGTAGAAGCATAATACAGAATATACAGGAATTTTTGACGAATCTAAATCTCGTTCTGTCGCCTGAAAAAACACAGATCACGAACGCGAAAGAAGAAATGGCTACCTTTCTCTCTGTTAGAATTCAAAAAAAGAACCATAGAACGTTTAGTACTAGACAAGGTATTCTGAGAAGAAACGTTAATAATGTCCGTATGACAGCGTCTATAGACAAAGTAACCAAAAAATTAACTAATAATGGTTTTATCAAAAGAAATACCCCCTACCCTAAATTTATATGGATGCAGGAAGAAAAGGATGCAATCATTAACCTTTACAACTCGGTATACCTCTGTATAATAAATTACTACCGATTTACAGATAATTTCAATAATCTATCGTCAAAAGTTCACTTTGTTCTAAAAAATTCCTGCGCTAGACTTTTAGCGGCTAAATATAAATCTACTCTAGCGAAGATTTACAAAAAATATGGAAAAAATTTTAAAGGTGAAAACAAACACGGTTTCATCGACATCATACTAGGTATTAATACAGCAGCGTTCAACGTAGAAACTGACGACACGATGTTTAGATTCAACGCTTCCTGACTTCGTAGGAGGGTATATCTAAGGCGTCCCTAGAAAATCTTATATGCTCTAAATGTGATTCTGACTACCGTGTAGAAATGCACCATGTAAGAATGATTAAAGACCTTAATCCTAAAGCAAACAAAATAGACCGAATAATGGCAAAGAAGCGACGTAAACAAATACCTCTATGCAGAGAATGTCACATGGAGCACCACAAAAGTGCTGGATAGTAAAAACTATAACAATATAATTCAAAAAACAGATAATATATAATTCAAGACATTTAAAACCCGGCATGGAGAGCCGTATGATGGGAAACTATCACGTACGTTGTTCGGGAAAGGGGGAACAGTTTGATAACAGAACTGTTCTTCTAGTTCATTTATTAGGAACAAGCTTATTGTACGCTAATTCTGGAACTACTAATATGGATGGTTTGTATATAATAACTAGTATAAGTGATAATATAAATTCTTGATATAAATCGTATTATGTAAACCATTCTTTACTTATCTTTAGTATAGGATTCTTATTTAAAGTTAGTGCAGCTCCATTTCATTTTTGATCTCCTGAAAGAGGACTTGGGAAATCTTCTACTGTTGGGAGTAAACTGCCAAATTCCGGAAACACCCTAGAACTTCAAGTACCAAGCAATATTCGAAAGGATATTAGTGGCTGAACTAATTACTCAGGTATGGTAACAAGCTTGAAGGCTTCTAAAAAGAACGTGGGTAATCGCGGATCTAAGTCAGTATTAAATACTTATAATACTGTAAAAGAGCAACGAGTAAATGGTAGTTGATGTAGTATTAATTTACTACATTTAAAATGTACTCTAATGGGTTTCGAAAGAAACTATCGAGTTAAAATCCCTTCTAATCAAATTATTCAAAGACGACTTTATTCTATTAATTCTAACTTAAACAATAATTCAAATAAATTAATTAAACAACTTGAACCTTGATTTGTATCCGGATTTGCAGATGCTGAAGGATGTTTTCTTGTTTTAATACGTAAATCACAAAAAAATAAATTAGGTTGACAAATAGAAACGAATTTTACAATTAATCTTCATGCTAGAGATTTAGATCTCTTAAAACTTGTTCAAACATACTTAGGAGGAGTAGGTAGAATAGGTAAAGAAAGAAATGGTTGTTGTGATTTTGTAATAGGTTCTTTAGATCAAATAGTAACAAAAGTAATACCTCATTTTGATAAATACCCTTTAAAAACTAATAAATACTCTGACTACATTTTTTTTAAAGAAGTAGTAAGTATGATGCAACGAGGGGAACATTTAACAGTTGAAGGTTTACAAAAAATAGTCAATATTAGAGCTTCTCTTAACAAAGGGTTAAGTACTTCACTAGTTGAAGCTTTTCCTAATAATACTCCAGTATTAAGGCCTTCTCTCCCTGTTAGTAACACTAAACTACACCCGCAGTGAGTAGCAGGATTTACATCAGGGGATGGTAGTTTTAAAGTTAGTATTAGAGAATCTAAATTATATAAAGCTGGTAGTCGTGTAGCATTAATTTTTGTATTAACTCAACACATTAGAGATGAATTACTATTAAAAAGTTTAGTATATTTCTTTAAATGTGGTCATACTTATTCTTATAAAGATTATGTTGAATTTAGATGTCAATCCTTTATAGATATTTACGAAAAAATTTTTCCTTTTTTCTTTAAATATCCAATACTTGGTATAAAAGCACAAGATTTTTATGATTGAGCTTTTATAGCGAAAATGATTCAAACAAAAGTTCATTTAACTAAAGAAGGTTTAGATCAAATAAAGGAAATTAGAGATAGAATGAATCGAAATAGAAAAGAACTTGATCAGGAATAAAGTATAATGTGATTTTAAGTAAGAGTAGCTGGCTCTCCTCCGAAGGACCGAAGGGCCGGGCGCTTATTTAAATTCACTTTTCGTTTTTTTTTAATTTGTACGATAAATTTAACCACATTGGACGTTTATGATGCCATTCCTACAATTGTTACTACATTTGTAGCTATTATAGCTAAAATATCTATATTTATACTATTATTAGAAATAGTATATTTTACAAGTAATTATTTTTCTGACTTTAATTGAACATCTGGTTTATTAATGAGTTCATTATTATCATTAATAGTAGGTACAGTAGTAGGTGTTATGTGGAGTAGGAATCCTCTATTATGCCTAAAACTACCAAATTCCGGGGACACCCTAGAACTTCTGATACCAAGCTATATTCGAAAGTTTATAGGTGGATGAACTAATCACTCATGTACGGTAATAAGTCAGAAGACTTCTGAAAAGAACGTGGGTTATCGCGGATCTAAATCAGTTATATGTGGGCGCAAGCTCTATATACCTGTAAAAGAGCAACGAGTAGACGGTAGTTGCACAGGAGCTATAAAATATTCTCCTGTGTTAAGATATACTCTAACGGGTTTTGAAAGAAACTATCGAGTCAGAATCCTTTCTAACCAGATATGTATAAACCCTTTAATGCAAAATATTAGGTTTAATTCAATTGCTCCAAAAGTTCTTTTTTCTACATCTAATTTACCATTTTGTTCTAATTCAGACGAAGGTTTTAGCATGAAAGGTAAATTACACCCTGATTTTATAACAGGTCTTACCGACGGAGAAGGATTTTTCGGTATTTCTATTTCTAAAAACAATAAACTTAAAACAGGATGGCAAGTTCAACTTAGGTTTTTAATAGGTGTGCATATAAAAGATGCATTTGTACTCGAACAAATAAGAGACTACTTTGGTGTAGGAACTTTATTTAAAGATAGATCGGATTATATTAAATATGGTGTTCAATCTATGGCCGATTTACAAATAATAATTAACCACTTTGAGAAACATCCATTAAAAACTAAAAAATATGTGGACTATGTCTTTTTCAAACAAGTATTTTATATGATTCAAAACTCAGAGCATTTAACAGATGAAGGGTTAACAAAAATTGTGTCAATAAAATCATCTATAAATTGAGGCCTATCTGAGAACTTAGTTTCAGCGTTCCCTGCGGTTATTCCAATTGAAAGAACTGGGATTACCCCTAACATTGCATGCATATCTCCGTATTGATTAGCCGGATTTACTAGTGGAGAAGGAAGTTTTGTGGTTACAATATTTAAATCTAAAACGGTTATAGGTTATGCTGTAAGATTAACTTTTCAACTTACACAACACACTAGAGATGAACAATTATTATTAAACATAGTTGAATATCTAGGTTGTGGTAAAGTTTACCGTGATAAAGAGGCTTATATTTTAAAAATAACTAAACTCTCTGAGATTCATGATACAATAATTCCTTTTTTCTTAAAATACCTTATTCTTGGTGTAAAATCTAAGGATTTTAACGATTGATGTTTAATAGCAGATTTGATGAAGCAGGGTAAACATTTAACTGAAGAAGGTTTAAAGCAAATTCGCTCAATAAAATTAGGTATGAATAAAGGAAGAGATTTAAAATCTTAAAATGCATATATTTGCATGATAAATCTGATAACCGTGTTAACACAGTTCAGAATAAAAAGATTATTGGCGTATAGTACTATAAGTCATGTAGGTTTTATATTATTAGCTTTAAGTATAACTAGCATAGAATCTATTCAAGCATTTGTATTTTATTTAATGCAATATTCTATAAGTAATTTAAATGCTTTTATAATATTAGTAACAATAGGTTTCACTTTCTATTTTTATGTAACTGATAATAAGGAACATAAAGAACTATTAGATAAAAATAATTCTCCGATTCAATTAATTAGCCAATTAAGAGGGTATTTTTACGTAAACCCTCTTTTAGCTTTAAGTTTGGCTATTACAATATTTTCTTTTGTAGGAGTACCTCCTCTTGTAGGATTTTTTGCAAAACAAATGGTTTTAAGCGCTGCTTTAGATAGTGGTTATATCTTTCTATCTTTAATTGCGATCTTAACTAGTGTAGTTGGTGCAGTATATTACCTTAACATTATAAAAGAAATTTTCTTTTATAAACCTGAATATAAAATAAATTCTTTACTAAAGGATAGAAAATTATCCTGTTATATTTATAATAATAATGTTTTAGTAAAAAATTTAGAATTCAAATATAATAATATAGTTATGACTAGTCCTATATCTATTACAATATCTAGTATAACTCTAATAATTTTATTATTTATATTAATGAATAAAGAATGATTAAGCTTGGGAACTATACTAGTTCAAGTTTTATTTAATACTTAATGAGTTCAATTACATTCTTTTTTATTTTTGTTTGCATTATAGCTGTTTTATTTTTAGCTTTAAATTTTTTCTTAGCACCTCGTAACCCGTATTATGAAAAAATCTCGGCTTTTGAGTGTGGATTTCATTCTTTCCTTCAAACTAGATTACCTTTTAATATTTCTTTCTTTATCTATGGTTTATTGTTCCTTCTTTTCGACTTAGAAATATTATTATTATATCCTTTCACTGTGAGTGCATATAATAATGAAATTTATGGATTGATATTAATGTTGATTTTTTCTATTGTTATTACTATTGGATTTGTTTTCGAGTTAGGAAAGGGAGCGTTAAAAATATCTAACAAACAGCTAGATAATTTTTCATCTGATAAAAGATCAATAAATAGCATTAATTATCTAGGAAATTTGACATCTTCATAGTATACTCGAAAACTAGACCGAAAAAGATTCTATTTCGTTTCCGTACCCCGGCGTAGTACCCCCCCTTAACCCCGGCTACGCCGGGGACCTGGTCCTGACTTCGTAGGAGGGGTCCTTCGGTCCTTCGGTCCTTCGGTCCTTCGGAGGAAAAGGTATTTTGAGGGCCAGCCCGGCTACGCCCCCCCTATCTTTTTAAGATACTAGAATATTGTAGAGATCCAGATGAAAGTTTGTAAAATTTTTTATTTAGAGCCGGGCTTTTAATAATTATTCAGCTCCCTAATTTATTCATAATAATAAAAGCAGGGCGGCCAGCTATCAACTTTATTAAAAAGATAGGCTCACCCGGCTACGCCCCCCCTTAACCCCTTTGGGTCCTGCCTAGCTTGCGCAGGAGGAGGGTTCCTGCCTAGCTTGCGCAGGAGGAGGGAGGCTTGTACCCTTAACCCCCGGCTACGCCTAGCTTGCGCAGGGTAGGGTAAGAGAAAATAGTAAAAAGAATTATTTTCCCTTAAAAATTAAAAAATATACATCTTGAAGGTTATTTTTGTTAAATAAAATCCTTTAAGCTCTGAATATTTTTTTTTTGTTTAAAGATTTATTAATCTAAATTTGTTTTATATATATAAATGAGCTATCATGGATAATAATAGTATGATACAAGCAGCAAGAATAATAGGTACAGGTTTAGCTACTACAGGTCTAATAGGAGCAGGAGTTGGAATTGGTGTAGTATTCGGTGCTTTAATTTTAGGAGTAGCTAGAAACCCTTCATTAAGAGGTCAATTATTTTCATATGCTATCTTAGGTTTTGCTTTTAGTGAAGCAACTGGATTAAGCAAATAGTTCAGTATAAATAGGGTGAATTGCGAGAAGTACTTCGTTAAGTGGAAGTTAACTCGCAGCGAAGCTTAATCATATGTAAATATATTTAAAGATTAAGCACGTTCAACGACTAACAGATGAGTAACATAACAATAATTCTGTCTAGAGTGCCCTACATTTTAATTT
This sequence comes from Daldinia concentrica, assembly GCA_902805455.1. NCBI lineage: Eukaryota > Fungi > Ascomycota > Sordariomycetes > Xylariales > Hypoxylaceae > Daldinia > Daldinia concentrica. The sequence goes on from CADCSW010000016.1 coordinate 148,639, forward strand.
TAAGATTTTTCCTTAAATAAAATGCAAGATATAGTCTGATCAAGAAAGTGATTTCTTGAATAAGGTTAAACCCTTATAACACTATATAATGTATTAAAAACGCTTAAATTTTATTATTTTTATACTTATCTAAAAATTTTTTTTCAGGTATATTACTTTCATCTAATATGAATAATATCTCAGTAAAGGTTAATAATAACGATTCAGAGTCTAATAGTAATAAATCTATAAAAAGATTTATAAAATATTATAATGACCCTATAAATCAAAGAAGTTTAATTCGTAAAGATAATAATGGGAAAATAGGTATTTATGCTTGAGTAAATAATATAAATAATAAAGTGTATATAGGTAGCGGAGATCCTTTATACACTAGACTTAGTGACTATTATCAATCATGATACTTAATTTCTCGTATTAATTTACATATAGTAAGAGCTATGAATAAATATACAATGGCTAATTTTAGTTTATATATACTGGAATATACAAACTCTGAGGATATTATATCTTGCGAGCAAAATTGAATCAATAGTATTCATCCTGAATATAATATAAACCCACAAGCAGGTAATAGCAAAGGTTACAAACATACCGACGAATCTTTAGTAAAAATGCGAAATCTTGCTTTAGGTAGAACACATACAGAAGAGGTAAAACGCCTTATGAGTGATAATCGGAAAGGTGAAAATAACCCATTCTTTGGTAAGAAACATAAACCAGAAGCTATAGATAGATTTAAAGAAATAGCATTAAATAGAGAATATTTATCTGTCCCGGGCATAGAGGTAGAAATTACAGATATTGAAACTAGGATTACTACTGTATATACTTCAATACGTCAAGCTGCGGCTTCTATTAACTCTGATATTAAAACTTTACTTCGTAGAGAAAAATCTCAAATAGAGAAGGGAATAAATACACCTTATAGAAAAAAGTATTTAATTAATATAAAGCGTGGATAATTATATAGTATAACATAACCAGTATTTGCATTAATGATGGCTTTTTTGCTGTTATATGTTGCTTAATTTTTGTGGAATTTTATCTATATTTGAGTGAGAAGATACTTCCTACAAATTTTAATTTAAATATTGATGCATTTCTAACTTGAATGAAGAAAATATTTACCATGAATCCCCTAATTATAGGCACAAAATTAAATATTTTTAAGTATGTTGCTACTATATTGCAACCTAATTCAAAGTTTATTCTTTTAGCTTTATTTATAAGTTATTATTTTCCCATTATTGATAAAAGTAGTCTAAATATTTTTAATATATTAGGCTATTTTTTTATTATTTTAGTAGTAGGTTTTATAAAATCTAATAGTAATAATTTGGATTTGTTAAAATTATTGTTATTTAGTTTAAAGAAAGCTATGTTTAGAATTTTAAGTTGAAACTTTATAAAATTAAGATTAATATATTTAACTTTAATTCTTCCTATATTGCTTACTATCTTCGGAGATTATACATATTGACTTTTAAATTTTGGATTGATTTTTAGTAACATAAAAATGTTACAAAATTTTATGTTAAATAAAGATAATGAGTGTTTAAGTAAAATATGAGAGAGTTACTTTTATATTTTGTTAAACGATATCTGTATATTAGGATTAATATATATTTTTATGAGTTCTCCTTTCTTACTTATTGACGGGTCTTCTGGTTCAGAAGACGGTAGTTCTAGTGCAAATGATGAAGAATCCAACTCAAATGGTTCAAATCCAAATCCTAATCCTGAGAATTCTGATTTTTTTCATGGAACTACATTAAGTAAAGAGGAAGATGGTTTTATTAACGTAAATACTACACTACCTGTTATTAATAATGAACTACCTGTTATTCAGACTGATAGATTAATTATTCGACCTCCGGCATATTCAGATTTTTATGATTACTACTCCCTTAGAAGTCAACCAGAAGCCATGGTAGATTCAGGTACGGGTAAACCCGACTCGGATATATATGTAACCTTTAATAAACTAGAACGTCTTATTAAAGGAGATAAAAATAATGTTTATTTTTTTATTTTTAAAAAAAACCCTGATGGTACAGAAGGTGATCTTATTGGAGATGGAGGAGTACATAACTTCAAGTCTGACAGTACAGGATGACCTGAATTGGGTTACAAGTTCAAAAAAGAGTTTTGAGGACAAGGATATGCTACAGAGTTTGGTAAAACTTTTATAAAATTTTGACAAAGTTTACCTCGTAAAGATGTAAATATTACTGTAGCTCCCTCGTCTATTGATTATCATGATGGTTTATATGTTAAAGAACGATTGACAGCTTATACTAGAAATGAAAATCTAGCCAGTCAAAATGTATTACTAAAAATAGGATTTGAATCATTTAAAGGATTAAAAAATGGATTAGTTAATTGACGAAAAATAATTTAAATTAATAATAGTATTTAAAATATCCTAGTTTTATATAAAATAAATATAGGAATAATTTAAAAAAAATTAGATTGTAAAAATTTACTTTTATTTTTGTATAAATGTATAAATTCTAATTTTTTTTTTTTCTATTAGGAAACTTAGTGTAATATTGTATAAAGGTATAATATGAGGGTGAGGTGGTGGGAATTTTATATAACCAGGCTTATATACATTGATGATGGCATTTTTATTATTATATGTTGCTTAATCTCTCATAATTGTACTGTGACTTTAAATATATTATAGTACATAGATAGGAAGCTTATTGTGTTAATTTAAGAATAAATTTTTATATATTTATCAATATTATATAAAAAATAACCTAAAATTTTTTATATAATCGAGTAATATTCTAAATTTTATATTTATAATATGAGGGTGAGGATGAGGGGATATGATGCAAAATATACTAAAAACTTTATCTTTAACTCTGTACTTCTTATTTAGTGTATTATATTTACGAATTTGTTCTATATATATAGAGATATTTTTTTTGATACTTTGTTTATGTTACTTTTAAAAAATAATTTAAAATTAAATTTTGATGTACCTACTCCTTGGGGTATATATTTTCAAGATAGTGCTACTCCTCAGATGGAGGGGTTAGTTGAATTACATGATAATATTATGTATTATTTGGTTATGATTTTATTTGCTGTAGCTTGAATATTGTTATCTATTATAAGAAATTACGTTGAAACTAAATCACCTATAATTTCAAAGGGATGATAGGGAAAATCATTATCATGGGTGAACACATTGCCAAACTTCGGGGAACTCCTAAAGCTCCTGATACCAAGTTGCAACCGAAAGGTTGTGGATGGCTGAAGTAATTACTCAGGTATGGTAACAAGTCAGGAAATTTGTGAAAACAAAATGGACGATCGCGAATCTAAGTCAGTATTATGTGGGCGCAAGCTCTGTAGTACTGTAAAAGAACAACGAGTATACGGTAGTGGGCTGGTGTTATATAATGACACATGTTTAAGATGTATTCTAAAGGGTTTCGAAAGAAACTCTAAAATCTACAACCATTCTAAGCTAATGAGTAATAAATTATTTTCAACTAGTACAATTGATACTAATCATAATGAGCTTATGTCAAAAATGAACCCTTGATTTTTGACAGGTTTTTCTGATGGAGAAGCTTCTTTTATACTTTATATACAGAAAACTAATAATACTAAAATAGGATGGGCTTCTTGAGTTGCTTTTGAAATAAATTTAAGTGGTAAAGATTTATCTATTTTAAAAAGTATTAAATCTTATCTAGGTGTAGGTGGTATTAATCAAAAATCTGATGGAACTTGTGTTTATTATGTAAGACAATTCCAAGATATAAGTATATTAATAGATCATTTTGATAAATATCCTTTAATAACTCAAAAATTCGCTGACTATTTATTATTTAAATCTGCGTTCGATGTTATAAATAATAAAGAACATTTAACATTAGTAGGCTTATATAAATTGTTAGCAATAAGAGGTGCTATGAATAAAGGTTTACCTGAGACCTTAAAAGAGGCTTTTACTAATATTACTTCAGTTGAAAGACCTAGTGTTTTAGATTCTAAAATACCGGATCCTAATTGATTAGCAGGATTTACTACAGCTGAAGGATCTTTTATGGTCCGAGTTATGGATAGACCGAATAGCCGTACTCAAGTACTTTTACGTTTTAAATTAACACAACATTTTAGAGATGAACAACTTATGAGAAGTTTAGTTGATTACTTAGATTGTGGTAAAATTTATGTAAGTGTAGGATCAATAGATTTTATTGTTACAAAATTTAGCGATATAACTAATAAACTTGTTCCTTTTTTTGATAAATATCCTATACAAGGAATAAAATATTGAAATTATTTAGATTTCTTAAAAGTATGACAGTTAATGAAAAATGATTTACATTTAACGGGTGATGGGGTAAAACTTATCCGTAAGATTAAGGCTGGAATGAATCTTGGTCCTTGCGCTGACCGAAGGTCAAGCTAGGTAGCCTTCGGCTAAGAAAATAGATTCATACAAATAATCTTGATAAAAAAAAAAGAATAGAGGGGTGTATCTATTTTTTCTTGTATAAGCTCATAATTGTAATAAAAAAATAATTTAACTCTTAGTATGATAAAGTAGATTTTTTTTGATTTCTCATAAATATTTAAATCATGGTAAGGATGTGCCTATTCAAAAGTGGTTTAAGTTTAATAATATCCTAGGAAATAACCCGAATTATATACGTTTTTACAGTACAAGATCTTCTTTGGGTATTGATAATATAAAGTATTACGAAGACGCTTATTCTGTCCCGGAGGGAAAGAAAAATTTAATAATTAAAGATAATAAAAATAAATCAGGTATCTATAAATGGACGAATAAATTAACAAATGATGTTTATATTGGACAATCGGTAGATTTAGCCAAAAGATTTATAAGATATTTTAATCTTAGTTATTTAAAAAATAGAGAAACTCTTGTAATAAGTAGAGCTTTAATTAAATACGGATATTCAAGCTTCCAGCTTGAGATATTAGAATATTGCGGTATAGCTGACTTAACAGAAAGAGAACAATATTATATTGATAAATTAAATCCTAAGTACAATACTTTAAAGATAGCAGGTAGTTCTTTAGGTTATAAACAAACTGAAGAAACAAAAATAAAAATTAGTAAATCTTTAAAAGGAGTCTATGTTAAAGAAAAATCTGCTTTATTTGGTCGTACTCACACTGAAGAAACTAAAGTAAACATGACTTTAAAAAAATCTAAGGAAAATAATCCTTTATTTGGTAAAATTCATAGTGAAGAAATTAAAGAGTTAATGAGACAAAAAGCTTTAGGTAGAAGACACTTTGAAGAAACTCTGTTAAAAATGAGTTCTAGTAGAGGTCATCTTGTTTACATATATGAAAAATGTGATACAGAAGGATTTAAATTAATAGGTAGTTTTGTTTCAATGAGAAGAGCTGCTAAATTCTTAGGAATTAGTGGTAATACTGTAAGACTGTATGTAAATTCAGGTGAAATATTCAAAGATAGATATAAATTTTCTAGTGCAGCACCTAAATAAACTTAAAAAAACTATGAATAAAATTTCACTGTATGCTGGAAACCCCTAAAGCCTTTAGGTACTATAGAATAAATAAATAAAGGTTTTATCAGTTATAACCCTAAAGGATGTAACAATGGATTATCAGCAGGAAACCTTTCCCGGCTGCTATTCCCCCGGCTACGCCGGGGGAAAAGGGACAAGATATTTAATATCTTAGTAGGATCCTCAGAGACTACACGTGAAAACCATATATATTTTTATATATGGTATGATATAGTCCAGTTAAGTATGAAAGTACTTATTTATCGACAGGCCTACAATATTCGATGGGACGCAATCTGTTCGTTATAAAATCCAAAATATTTTTTAGGAACTACAGCAATTCAACTAATTTAAATCAAGACATTAAAGGAATTTATATCAAAAATCCTTTAGATAACGATAAAGATATGGTCGTTTATGATGATGCCCTTGGTTTCAAGAATGTAATTTTAGAAGAAAACAAGGGTAAATCGGGTATTTATATGTTTACTAATAAAAAGACAAATGATTTCTATGTAGGGCAATCCAAAAACCTTTATAATAGATTTAGAAATTACTATAACCTTGCTTATATAACTGGATTAAAGAATAAAAATTCAAGAATAGGAAGAGCCATAAAAAAATATGGTTATGAGAACTTTTCTCTTACTATTTTAGAATATTGCGATAAATCCATTTTAACTGAGAGAGAACAGTTCTATTTTGATACTTTGAAACCTGTTTATAACATTTTAAAAACAGCTGGAGTATACGTCGATGTTTTTACTCATACGGGTGAGACTAGAACAAAAATTAGTAACGCTTTAAAAGGAGTAAATGCTGGAGAAAATTCTTATTGATACGGTCGTAGCCGTAGTGAAGAAACTAAGAAAAAAATGAGTTTAAAACAAGCAGGGGAGAACAATGCCTTGTTTGGCAAAACTCACAGCGATGAAACTAAGGAATTAATGAGACAGAAAGCCTTAGGTAGAAGACACTCTGAAGAAACTTTATTAAAAATGAGCTCTAGTAGAGGTCATCTTGTTCACGTATATGAGAAGTGTGATTTAGAAGGGTTTAAATTAGTAGGTAGTTTTGTTTCAATGAGAAGAGCTGGTAAATTCTTAGGAATTAGTGGTAATACTATAAGGTTGTATGTAAATTCAGGTAAAGTATTTAAAGATAGATATAAATTTATGGTGTCGAACTCATAATGAAAAATTGGTTTTTTACCCGATTACTTATTCTTAATATTTTGTTTTTAGTTTGATAAAAATTAGTTGTAAATGTAGATGAGAATAATTATAATTTTTTTTACTTGTTAAAATAAAATATCCTTTAGAATATTAACCCGAAATTGTAACAAAGTTGATATAGATTTGACACTCATAGAATTAATATGAACTATTACACCTGCAGTAATATTAATATTAATTGCATTTCCTTCATTCAAATTATTATACTTAATGGATTAAAGTTTTACTTAGTCCACCTAACAAAATATAACTTGTTAGGTTAAAGAGGATGAATTTCAAGAAAAACTGATAGTAATTTCAGTCAACTTGAAGCGGAGCTTGTAAAAATTAGATTTTTGTCATTAAACAATGTTAAACAAGAACGTTCAACGACTAGAAGATAAATCTTATCTATAGATATTATTTTCCTATTAATTACATTATATTTATATCTACTTATGGCGCAAGCTCTTAAAAAAAATATAATTTTTTAATGTATGTTTAATAGAGTATCCTCCGTTAATTAGCTAAAATAAAGCAAATTTATTTAAAATTTTACGATGACATAGTCTGAACCATATTGAAAGATATGGAAATTAAAGTATAACCCCTTTAATCGACAACACTGATAGTTAATAAGAGCTTTACAATGTTAGTGAAATTTATAAATTTCCTGAATGGTAAACCTGAATTAAAAATTGAACTTACTCATTTATACAAATTTCGAAAAATATATAATTACTATAATAAAAATAGTCTTATATCACCTATTTTATTTCATGCACCTTTTAAAAACCTAGGTTTAACTTTTGCATTTAATAAAAGTTTTTTAGTAAGAAATTATAGCATTTTATCTTCAACAGCTGGATCAAAGGGATCCTATTCAACTGATTCTTGTGATAAAGAAATGAAAAATTTCTATGCATGATTTAGCGGTTTTACTGATGCAGAGGGATCTTTCTATATTGCTATAAGTAAAATCTGTTCTTTTAGATTTCAAATTAATTTACATAAGGATGACTTAAATGTATTATATTATATCCAAAGATTATTAGGATTTGGAGAGGTTAGATTATACAATAATTACGCATCTTTTACTGTTACTAGATGAAAAGGGTAATACATTACATTCTTTCGATTCACTAGCAGATTGTGCGAAGTTTTTAAAAGTAGATCCTAGTACAATATCTAAAAGAAAAAGCCAAGGTATACCTTTTATATTTGAAAATAAAACTGTTTACATAAAAAATGAGAAAGTTAGTGACGTCGATAAAGGTTATAGTGAATAACCTTTACATGTAACCTATAAGATTATAAGGTGGAGTGTAGTAAATAATACTTAGTATAAATAGGTTATTACATAATTTGTATAAATGATAGTGAATAAATATTAACTTATACCTTAGTGTATATAACATAATTGGAAGTTAATGATTCTTCAATGTCAGTTTTAGCAGAGGGTCACCAATGATATTGAAGCTATCAATACCCTGATTTTTTAAACTTAGACGACGAGTTCATAGAATTTGATTCATATTTAGTACCAGAATCTGATTTAGAGGATGGAGCTTTAAGAATGCTGGAAGTGGATAATAGAGTTATTATCCCTGAATTAACACATGTTAGATTTATAATTACTTCTGGTGATGTTATACATGATAAATAGTAATAATTATCTATTTAGAGTGTAAAAGAGCCAAACTCCGGGGAAGCCCTAAAGCTTTAGTAACCAAAGCAACAAGGAAACTTATTGACTGGCTTGATTAATGACTCAAGGTAAGGTAATATCACTAAAGATGAAAGCGCCTTTGAAGGCTTAGCACGCTTAGCACGCGCTTGAAATGGGTAATCGTGGATCTAAATCAGTAACCATGTAACGACGTAAATAGCTCTTTATTTTAGTAAGAGTACGTATCTACGTGTTACAATCTATAACTAGATTACTGTAAAAGAGCAACGAGTAGACGGTTCTTCAATACAGGCGCTAAATATGTCGCTCTAAGATTGTAAGGTGTACTCTAGTCGCCGGGAAAGCCGGTTCTTGGGAGAACTAAGTAACCCAAGATTAAAGTTCCCACTTAACTGTCCTATACTGTATAAGCTTAATAATAAAACTAAAAAGTTATTGTGGTACGAATTTAAAATACTACACTAATTTTTTAGTAGTATGTTGTTTATTTATTCTTTATATTCTTTTCTTTTTTAAAGTTATGCCTTACGTTGTCTATTACATGTTCATATCCATATTTACACCCCTTTCGGGATCAGGACCAATAAGCTCTGTATTAACTTATATTGTTTCTATTTTCGAAGTAAGCTCTAGTGCAGATAAAGTCAGATCTCCTAAATTTGTTGGTCCTTCGGAGAAAATACCCTTTAGCATTAATTCGCCAAGTAGCAATGTTAGATTCTATAGCACAACACCAAATAAAACTACTTTCAAAGATTTTAAATATATTACTGCGGATGTATTAAATAAATTATTAAAATTTCAAAAAGTTTCTATAACAGAAGCTGAATTAACTAGACTTAAAGCTATACCTGGAGTTAGATTCGATTTACCTTTAAATGATCAAACTTCTAGTGCTTTTGAAGGTCTAGTAGGTAAACCTAACACTAGAGGTATAAAAGCGGGTGTTTATATCTTTACGCATATCGCGTCAGGGGCAAAATATGTAGGATCTAGTAATAGCCTATCTAGAAGACTAGATCAATATTTTTCTTTTAAGCATTTTAATCAAAGAAATTCGGGGTTACTGATACCTTTAATTAACCAAGAGGGATTCGAGGCATTTAACCTAGAAGTTTTGGTTATACCTGACGACATAGGGTTAGAGTTCAAGGATTCAAATAATTTAAATTTTAATTTTTCTTACTTATTTTTAGAACAGTTTTACTTGTTACATGAGAAATTTAATCTTAATACCCAAAGAATAGTTAATTTTCGGGTTGATCAAGGTAAGACTGTATATCTTTATAGCTTAGACTGGAAAGTTTTATATTATTGCGGTTATTCTTTAAATGAAATTAAAGGAGCTTTAGGAATACATTACGCTACTTGCACTAATTGCATAAAAACAGGGAACAGTTACTTAGATTTTTTTAGAATTTCAACCTATTATTTAGATCGTGCAGAAAAAACAAAACTGAGTTTACAAGAATTGTTGGATTTAATTGACATGAAAAAAAAAGAAGCGTTAAAGAAAAGTTCTAGCGCTAAATTTAGTAAAACTGTTATTATCAGGGAGGAAAATCAAGAACAAACACTTGAATTTCCTAGTATAACTATGACTGTAAAATATCTTAACAGTATAGGTATCCATGCAGATAGAAATCAGTTAGCTAAACATTTAGATACTAATAAACCATATAAAGGGTATATTTTTTCAAAAGCTTAAATGTAGGAGTTTTAAAACTTAATAATTTAAGAGGTTCGTCTTTTGCAACGCCTGCTTTAGGTATAAAATGTGATGCATAAAAAAAAAATGAATGTAAGCTATTCATTAAATGTGCTAAGGAGCCAAACTCCGGGAAAGCCCTAAAGCTCTAATAACTAAAGATAAGACGGAAACTTCTTACCTGGCCTGATTAATGCCTCAGGGTATAGTAATATCATTAGAGATTCTAGTAATAGGAATGGGTTACCGCGGATCTAAATCAGTAATATTCAATCTAAGCTTGTATGATATGAAATGGTTACTGTAAAAGAGCAACGAGTAGACGGTTCCTCAATATTATTTAAAGATTGTAAGGTGTACTCTAGTCGCCGGGAAAGCCGGTTCTAGGACTAAATATACTAAATAGTATTGACTATTAAAAAAAATAACTCTAGATTAAAGTTACTGCTACAGCTTGGGCCTAGAGTTGGGTATAAGTTGTTATACGACCCAGGTAGATTAAACCAAGTATCTGTTTTTATTAATAGAGAAGGGGTATTCTATGGGCAGTGTTCGGAAATTTGTGGAATTTTGCACAGTTCGATGCCAATAGTTATTGAGTCGGTATCTCTTGAGAAATTCCTTACATGACTGGAGGAACAATAGATTTAGGAAATATTTTAGAAGCGAGTAGTGGAGACGGTACAGTAAATCCTGCAGATTTAACTATACCGCTGGTTAACGAAATAGCTGGGTCTTCTTCTATAGCTGGGTCTTCTTCTGTAGATGAAGTATTGGATAGAGTACAGAAACAGAGAAATATAAATAGTAAATTGAATCTTTTCAGTGCCAAGCATTCTTTAGACTGTAAATTATCTGACGCTCAAACTAAAGAATTATGTGATCGTTATAGTAGAAGTGGAGATAATTACTATTCGGTAAAATTATTAAATAATGGTAATAGTCGGTTAATAAATCCTGCTGGTGGAGGTTATCCTATTGCTAGCAGACGTTTAATTGATATTTTAAAAAACACTCCTCGTAACTAAGAAAAAGTCTATTATCCAATCGTGTACCTTATTTGTAGGCGTAGCCTCCTTCCCCCCCCCGCAAGCTTTAATCACCACCCCCAGGGTGGTGATAGGGGGGGGGATAGAGAAAAAAATTTTTGGTTATAAGTTTTTTATTAAAATTGGTAATATTATTACTTATATAGTAGGTTCCTATACATATAAGCATCAATATTAATAATAATACTGATGTTTTGAAATTAAAAACGATATCGTCGTAAATAAAGATGTTATATTATATTACGGCGTAGCCATGTGGTTTATTTCCATAAAAGAGTATCAATATACTCTTTTTTTTATATATGATTATTCTGGTAATTTCTTGTTTGCGTAGGCTCCGCCTACGAAGGCAGGTTTTGAAGCATTTGATGAAGATTTTATACAGTTAGATTATACTTACTTAGTCTCAATATAGAATTAATCCTCTATAAAGTGTATTAATTTAAAGGTAGAATATAGTAGTAGGTTACTTTTGTATAAGTTCGAGTCTTATATGCACTTGTTTAATATTTATATAATAACTATAAAAGTATTATGATATTAATTTAATATACTATAAACTAAAATTATGAATAATATGGATAAATTATCATAGTTGTATTTATAAAAATGTAGTAAAATTATATACAATGTGTGTTTGTTTAATTAATAAACATTTAATTAATGATGCATATCCTGGTAGATTAAACCAAGTATCTGTTTTTATTAATAGAGAAGGGGTATTCTATGGACAATGTTCTGAAATTTGCGGAATTTTGCATTCAAGCATGCCTATTGTTATTGAATCTGTAAGTCTGGAAAAGTTTTTTACTTGACTAGAGGAACAATAAAGAAAAAAATAATAATAAATTAAATCTAAATACTGGTTTAAGTATATTACGGACAATGCTCAGAGATTTGCGGAATTTTACATGGCTCAATACCTGTTGTAATAGAATCAGTAAGTTTAGAAAAGTTTTTAACATGACTAGAGAAACAATAAAACAAAATCTAAGTTAAATTTTAGTACTGTAGGGTTATTAAATTTATCTGCGCTATGTCGTTATGCCCTACAATATTACCTTTATCAATATATTCGCAATTCTCCGTGTTTTTTGTTATTTTTTCGTATTTGCAACTTTAACAGAAAATTATTAGTGATGGGTTTCATACCTAGTGTTTTTCTCGAATCTACTTACAGTTGATAAGGAAAGGCCTGATTTTGCTCTGATATTCCCTTCGATTAGCGCGGTGTGAAGGTAATAATAATATTAATCCAAATGATGTTTTAGAGCATACCCCCGGCGCATAATATTTTTAGGGTGAAAAGGCGGCTGTGCCGCCGCCGTATCTTAAGAAATCTTAAGAAGATAGAGGTCAGAGGTGTTAGTTTAAAGGTAAAGCCTAGTATTACGGCCACTAAGATATAAGTTCAAGTCTTATACACCTCTGTTTATATTTTTTTATTATTAATCACAATACTTATGATTAATTAACCACAATTTTCATACAATAGTTGAAAGATTTGACAAACTATTATTAAGCTGGGCTTTTAATAATTATTCAGCTCCCTAATTTATTCATAATAATAAAAGCAGGGTGGCCAGCTGACCGTAGGCTCGCACGAGCCTACGTCCCTAAATATCCACCTTTCTTAAAAAGATAGGCGCCAGGTATATATGCTAATATTTAATAATTATTATATAAGGTATGTTAATTTAATGGTATAATGTAGTAGTAGGTTAATATCTTATTAGTTCGAGCCTTATACACTTGTTTAGTTTAATAATGGTATTATATTAGTATTATACGTTAATAGTGTAAAAATTCTTTTTATTAATAGTTTGCGTAGGCTCCGCCTACACAAAAATTTATTAGTGGTTAAAAGAAAATTAAACTTAAAAAAAATAAAGAATAATTAAAAAAGGTATCAACCTAAAAGAGGGTTAGTTTAATAGATAAAATAAAGGTAGTTAATTTGATTATATCCGAAAGATGTTAGTTCGAATCTAGCACACTCTCTCCTATATTGAAAAATAGGGGTATTTATACAACAATTTAAATTTTAATAAATATACAATGAATATTACACTAATACTTTTTTTGACAGGGATTCTAGGATTCGTATTAAATAGAAAAAATATTATATTGATGCTCATCTCGATAGAGGTGATGTTATTGTCTATAACATTTTTAATATTGGTAAGTTCACTTAATATTGATGATATAATTGGCCAAACCTATGCGATTTATATAATAGCTGTAGCAGGTGCAGAATCTGCAATAGGTTTGGGTATTCTGGTAGCTTTCTATAGATTAATTAACTCTCCAGTTAAAAATCCAAGATCAAATTATTCTTATTCACATTTTAATTTATTACCTGCAATTTTACCAAGTAATTTAATCCTATCAAGGAATTATTCTAGTGAAAGAAAAATAGTTTTAAATCCTTCATTTATAAGTGGGTTCTCTGATGCTGAAGGTTCTTTTGTTGTAACTATTTTAAAGAATCCTAGATATAAAATAGGATGAAATGTACAAGCTAGATTTCAAATAAAATTACATGAGAAAGATAGAGCTTTATTATTATTAATTAAAAATTATTTTTATAATATTGGATATATATCAAAAATCAATGATAAGTCTACGGTTGAATTTAGAGTTAGCGATATAACTAGTTTAAATAATATAATTATACCTCATTTTGAAAAGTATACATTAATAACTAATAAATATAAAGATTTTATAATATTTCAACAAATTGTTTCGTTAATGTCAGAAAACAAACATACTACTTTAGAAGGATTAAAAGAAATTTTAGAATATAGAGCTTCTCTTAATTGAGGTTTATCTAAAATTTTAAAGGAATCTTTTCCTTCTATAGTACCAGTTAAAAGAGTCTCCGGCCGCGCAAGCGCTGGAGGAGGCTTCGCCTCAGAAATTGAAGATAATATATTAAGTAATTTATCTTCTGACTGAGTAGCTGGTTTCTCAGCAGGAGAATCCAATTTTTTTATAACCATATCTGATACTAAAGTATGATTACGTTTTTCTATAGCTCAAGATTCAAGAGATATATTGTTATTAAAATGTTTAGTTGAATTTTTTAATTGTGGTTATATAGCTCAATATAAAAACCGTAAAGTATGTGAATTTATAGTTACAAAAATTAATGATATAATTATATATATTATTCCTTTTTTTGATAAATACAAAATTGAAGGTTCTAAATATAAGGATTATGTTAAATTTAAAGAAGCCGCTATTCTTATTAAGAATAAAGAACATTTAACTGAAAAAGGTTTAAAAAAAATAATAGAATTAAAAATTTATATGAATAAGAAAGATTAAAATTGTCTTGATTAAAAGGAGATTTTATCTTGATCACCAAAGGCGAAGTGAACCTTCGTCTAGTCTTATATAAGGCGAAACTCTCAAATTGCGGGAAACTCTTAAAAACAAATCTACCAAGTTAATATAGTAATATAATTAATGGAACAGGTAATGACTCGTTGTATGGTAAAAACGATTTGTATATGTAGAAGATCCGCAGCCAAGCACCAAGTATTCGTTAGCCGGCTTCATATTCCCCGGCTACGCCCCCGGGGGTGTAGTACCCCCCTTAACCCCGGCTACGCCGGGGTCCTGGTCCTGACTTCGTAGGAGGGGTCCTTCGGTCCTTCGGAGGAATAAAGGTGTGCAGTTCATCGACTAAACGTGAGTTGGTTTTTTATTAATATGAAAGGATATTAATAATTAGCTTAAGATATGGTCAGTCTCAATACATGAGTATTGAGGTAAAACGAAGAGGAAGTATAGCTATAGAATATAAATAATGTATTTAGTCATAATAATCTTACCTTTATTAGGATCTATAGTTTCTGGCTTTTTTGGTAGAAAAGTTGGGATTCGTGGTGCACAGTTTATTACATGTTTTAATGTAATACTTACAACAATTTTAGCTGTGTTAGCATTTTTTGAAGTAGGATTTAATAACATACCGGTATCAATTGAATTATTTAGATGAATTGATAGTGAATGATTTAACATTATATGAGGTTTTGAATTTGATAGCTTAACAGTTACTATGTTAATACCTGTTTTGATTATAAGTTCTTTAGTTCATATATATTCAATATCGTACATGAGCAATGATCCTCACGTACAACGTTTCTTTAGTTATTTAAGTTTATTTACTTTTATGATGATTATATTAGTTACAGGTAATAATTACCTGTTAATGTTTGTAGGGTGAGAAGGTTACCTCAAATGCCTTATATGGCTATGCTTATATATTAGTTTTATAGTTTATATTTATGTTAATTTTTGTAGGCACGCCTGCACAAGCTACAAAAATAAAATTAATAGTAAAACATTAAATTGCTTTAGTTCTGTTTCGAGTTTTCATAATTGTGAGGGCATTTCTTTAATAATAGGATCTTTATTAGGTAACTCTTATATGAGTAAATCTTCTTCAGGTATAATAATTACTTTTATAAAATGTAGTGATAACATAGAATATTTAATGTGATTTCATCTACGTATGGTTTGCAGCGGATATTGTAGTTCTAAAAAACCTAGGTTAAATAAAATAATCTCTAAAAAGAATAAAATATTATATACCTATAAGATCAATAGTTATAATTTACCTGGTTTCTATTGACTTTATGAAATGTTTTACGTTTCCTGGGCTATTAAAACAAAAAAAGTAATACCTAGTAATTTAGAAAAATTTTTAACTCCTTTATCCTTAGCTACATGATATTTAGATGGTACAGATAAATTACCTAAATTACACGAGTCTAGTTTTATTTTTAAAAAGGAAGATTTAGTATTTATCTCAAATATCCTAAAAATTCAATATAGTTTAGATATAATTACACAATTAAAAGATAATGGTAAAGTTATTTTTTATATTCAAAATTCTTCAATAGAAAAATTTTCCGATATAGTTAAACCATATATTTTACCTTCGTTACATTATAAATTAAAAGGTCAACACAATAAATTAACATTATGAAGTAATAATCATATAAATAGCAGAAGTTATTGCACAAATGTGAAAAACATAAAGTCTACAATTAATTATAAAAAGGAGTACGAGTTAAGTATTATACAAAAAGAAGCTTTAATTGGTATTATCTTAGGAGATGGATTTATAGAAAGAAATAAACCTAGTCATAATACAAGATTAAGAATAGAGCAATCTTATCCTGAGAAAGAAGAATACTTAAAGAGTTTACATAAATTGTTAGAACCTTTAACTTTGATGGTACCGACAATATTAACAAGAAATAACAAGAAAACAGGTCTTACTACTAAATCATTATATTTTAGAACTCTTGCTATGCCTTGTTTAAACTATTATCAATAATTATTTTATCAAAATAAAAAAAAGATAATACCAAGAAACCTAGAAGAGTTATTGACAGCTAGAGGGCTTTAAAAAAAATAAAAAAGCTAAAATCTTTAATAATATATAAAATAAATGAGTTAAATTTAGATTTTATTTTTTTTTTCTGTTGCTTGCCTTTTAATAGTCCTAAGATTAGGATCCTTTGAGCAATTTTAATAAAAAACTTTCTTTAATAATACTGTATATATTCTCTTATTTAGGGTGTTGTATGTGTCACGGTTCCGTCTAATCTATCCAAGGGTCTTTTAAATATAAGGTCAGTATTTTTTTTTATGTGAATATTGTTGAATCTAAGTTATTGGTGATGAGTGTAAAAAAAAATTTTTTAAGCTAAGACATAACTAAAGAAATCTAAAGTTTATTATTTCTAGGATTAAATAGCAGTCCTATCATGCTTCTATAATATTAAATATTATTGAGGAGGGGGGCACGCATTTTTCAAAAAAATTAAACATGCATCAAAGTATGCTTTATAAAATATAAATTAATATATGAGTATAGTTATAGTTAGTAGTTTAAAATACATTAATTAGAAAAAAATGTATTCCTACTAGCAACATTGTTGAAAACGATCAAATAAATAAAGTTAATTTATAGATCGTCGATTTAGTTCTTTTTGGATCGCGATAGACTGGATCAACAATGGGTGTCTAAGTACAAGCTTAAGATGCTTAATGCACAGTCAGAATGTTTATATTTTTAATATATCAAGGCTTTAAATAAAACCAGTTAGGTATTAAAGTACAAGGAATAATTATTTAACTTTATGTGTTTCTTGCAGAGGTAGCTTATGGCTATATCTATATTAATACATATTTATTTATTCTAAACATTCGGTGGGTGTTTGTTCATATCTTTTAGTAAGTTTTTGATTTACTAGAATTGCAGCAAATCAAAGTTCTATCTCTGCTTTTTTAACTAATAGAGTAGGTGATTGCTTTTTAACTATAGGTATGTTTGCTATTTTATGATCTTTAGGTAAGGAGCAAATTTTTAAATTCTTACTTTATATAATAAGTAGGGTGAATCAATATACTGATATTTCTTTTATATACAACCAGAAATGCAAAAATATACGCAGTATTTCTAGTTCAAAAATAAGGACACATAAGCTGTCCCGTTACGCTAGTTCAGTGGACTCCGCCCTACAAATTAGACAGTATTCTAGTCTTGGTCCCTATTTAGCCGGTTTAATTGAAGGAGATGGGCACATTGCTGTACAAGATGTTAACACACAAAAAGTAGTTCATAGACCAAAAATAATTATTGCATTTAATATACATGATAAACCCTTAGCTGAAAAATTAAGTACTAAACTTAACGTTGGTAAAGTGATTGACAGATCAGAGTCTGGTCATGTATTATTACAAATTTTAGCTAAAGAAGAAGTTTTAAAAATAATAAATTTAATAAATGGTCACATGAGAACCCCTAAATTAGAAGCACTGCATAGAGCTATTAATTGAATTAATAAAAAAGATAATAGTTCTATACCTTGTTTAGGGTTAGATACATCTCCTTTAAATAGTAATGCTTGATTGGCAGGTTTCTCTGACGCTGATGGATGCTTTAGTATAACTACTTATGACCGTAAAAAAAACGGAGTCTTTTTAAGAACTAGCGTTCAAACTTCTTTCCGTATAGAAGTAAAACAAGATTATTCTAGAGAAGTTACATTTGAACAAGGAGGATCTAGTTTTTTTCCTATTATGAGTGAAATATCTCATTTTTTTTCTGTAAACCTTTACACTAGAACTAGAAAGACTGAAAATAAAGTCTTTTATGCATTCGCAGTTGTAGCTCATAACTCTAGAAGCCATGAAATACTTCGTGAATATTTATCTAAATTTCCTCTGTATTCTTCTAAATTTTTAGCTTATAAAGATTGATGCCTTGTTCAAAAACTTCATAAAGGATCTTTAACTAAAGAGAATTTGGAAAAAATAAAAGAAATAAAAAATCAGTTTAATAGTAAAAGAAAAGTATTTGATTTTGCACATTTAAAAATTTTGGAGTAAATTGCCGTGGGAGGTAGTAATATCTCTCTTATTATATAACTATATGCGGGAAACCCCTAAAATCTTTTTATAGATTTTCTGAAAACTTTTATAAAGCGTACAGGAAACTTAATAATTAAAAAGAATAGATTTTTTTTCAAGTATTATATCAAATATCTTAAAATATTCTATATGTTCGTCATATACACGCATTAAGTATAAAAATGAAGGGTTGAGTAACTTCGTATCCAAAAAAGACCCGGCTGCATAATATTTTTAGGGGAGGCGTAGCGGCTTCGCCCCCCCTTTACCCCCGGATACGTCTAGCTTGCGCAGGGTAGGGTGCGAAAGGCTACAACATAAAATATTAGATATTTAGATTATGCTTGTGTAGCTTTGTGCTCACTTTATACAATTAGGTATCGTAAAACAAGAAGAAAAATGAAAATGGATAATCCGCAGGAAACTGAAAAATTAATGTATAATTATTTAGGATCCTCAGAGACTACACGTTATACTCCTTATGTGGTATTTATTTCGTAAAATAAAATGCCTCTGTGTATATATTAAAATTATAGTGTATACAAGTAAGGATGAAGATATAGTCCAATTTATAATTGAAAGGTTATAAGAAAATTTGAATTTAGATTATGCTTCAGTTTTTTCAGTAGCTCCTTACATTAATGAAAATGTGATTACTATTATAGGAATATGTTTATTAATAGGTGCTATGGCAAAAAGTTCTCAAGTTGGGCTTCACGTATGGTTACCTATGGCGATTCCCTTAAAAGTCGCAAATGGTCAATGAACAGTAATTATTTAGTTTCCCTCCCCCCTACTTCGTAGGGGGGGGAAACCTTCCTAAAGGAGGGACCCATACCCCACTGGGCTTGAAGGGTTTTTAGTAGCCCCATCCTAGCAAGCTCATAATTATGGTAAGGTTCGACCATAGAACCATATTAGAGGTATAGCAAGGATTAGACCAAATATACTTTGAAGATGTATGGAAAATCCAAACACTTTTGGACTTAAACGCTACTGAGGTGAAAACGGTCAAGATGTTTCGTAGTTGAGACCGTCGGTATTTTAATGTATCGCTACAGACTGGATCACCACGGGGTGGCTGAAATGCTGCTGAATGTACAGTCGGAGGCTCTATTTATTTGACAGGTGTATACGAAGTATTCTTTATTCTTAATAAATACATATGCCGTGAGCTTTGGGAAGGTAAAAAAAAATTTGTACGCTTAATTCAAGATATTTACATAAACATATTAGATAAATATTTTAACATTATTACACATAAAACATATAACTGTAATAAGGCAAAAGTACATAAGAGTCTATTTAAAGCCAATAAAAATAAAAGAGGTATACATACAAACAGAAAATCTTTTATATGAGTATATGATATAACTAATTTACATGAACAAGGTCAAGTAGAAAGTTGTTTAGTTGACTCTGCTCCTTTTAAAACAAAAACGGAGTGTGCTAATACTTTAAAAACTACACGTAAAACTGTTAAATCTTATTTAGATAGTGAAAAGATCTTCAATAATAAATTAATTTTTAGTTCAATTGAACTTTCTAAACAAGAATTATTTAAATTTTTAATACCTAATACAGTTTGAGAAGTAATTACTGGAGAATTATTAGGAGATGGACATATTTCTCACGATCCTATAAATAAACCTTTAATTAATGGTAGGTTGGAGTTTACATTTGCAGCTACAATTTTACATTATGTTAATTATTTAAAATTTAATGTATTAGCTCCTATTTGTACTACATCTAATCCTACTCCTTGACCTAATGTTGTTAAAGGTCAACAACCTCTTCAGTATTGATTTTCAACTAAACGTATCCCGGCTATTACTTATTTACATTCTCTTTGATATAAAGAAATAGAAAGTAAATATATAAAAGTTTTACCTAATAATATTGAAGATTTATTAACTCCAATTGGATTAGCTCACTGAATTATGGGAGATGGTTATTTTACTAATGGTAGTACGAAATTATGTACAGATAATTTCACTAAACAAGAAGTACTAAGATTAATTGATATATTAGAAAAAAAATTTTCTATTAAAGCTACTATAAATAAACGGACTAACCCTGACGGCGCTATAAAATGACGTATTAATATTAGTAAATCAAGTATGGATACATTAATATCTTTAGTTCAATTGTATGTTATACCTGAAATGTTTTATAAATTAGGATTAAAAAAATTAGTTGGGGGAAACCTTCCTAAAGGAGGGACCCCTACCCCGCTGGACAGTGATAAACAACGTTTTTTGCCAGATTAGATTATAACATTATCGTCGAAAATGTTATAAATGATAATGTTATAAATAATAATATATGTAAAAACTCTTTAAAGGAATTAAGCAGCAACAAATTAAGTAGGGCTTTCCTTAAACTTCACTATATGCGGGAACATCCCGTTTTAAGTCTTGGTCCACTTAAATTTAGTTTATTCGGAAAAACCCAAGATGAGGGACAATCGGCAGGAAATTCGAACAGAAGTTCCTCAGAGACTACATGTGAAGCTTTTATGTTAAAAGAAAGTTGATTTAATTTATGATTTATAGGTTTTACAGAAGGAGATGGATCCTTTATTATTAACAAAGATGGATATTTAGAGTTTAGAATTACACAATCTAGCCAAGATGCTCAAATTTTATTTATGATAAAAAAAGAGTTAGGGTTTGGAGTTGTTAGAGTACAAGATTCAGTAAGAAATACTCATTGTTATAGAGTTCGAGATAAAAATAATCTAGTGAAACTTATTTCTATATTTAATGGAAATATTTTCCTTGGTACTAGAAAAGAACAATTTAAATTATGATTAAATGCGTTTAATTTAAAATATCCAGAAAATATATCTTATATAGATAGTTCATTTAAACCTAGTTTAAATGATGCTTGATTATCTGGGTTTACTGATGCAGAAGGATGTTTTACTTGTTCTGTTTATGACAATAAGTCTAACACTGCTAAATTAGTTAGATTAAGATATATTTTATCTCAAAAAGGGAACTCTTATAATATGGATCACTTAGCTGATGTCTTAGGAGGTAAAAAACATTTCTTAAAAAGTTACGGTGGGTATAATGTAACAGTTAATACCACTAAATTATCTCCTATTATACAATATTTTAATCTTTATCCTTTAAAAACTAAAAAGTATCTTACATACTTTAATTGAATAAAAATATATAAGTTAGTAATAGATAAAAAACATAATGATCCTAAAAATTTATTATTGATTATGAGATATAAAGATAATATCAATAAATCTGATTACAATGAATAAATCAATTTTCTTAGCTTTGGCTACATAAATGAAGATATAGTCCGATCAGTTAAGTGATTAACTGCGTATTCTTAATAATATATATTAAGAATCAACATGTTTTGCCTACTCCTGAAAAGTTAGTTATTTCTCGTGCTTTAAAAAAATGTAGATTATCTTGTAAAAAAAAAGAAATTAATTTGTTTAAACCATGTGTTAGATCATACTCTACTAAAAGTGTTGATAATTTATTTCCTAATGGCGGTTTAAATCCTCATTTTGTAACAGGTTTAGCTGATGGAGATGGATCTTTTTATATTACTCTTCGTAAAGATGTTTCTTATCGTTTAGGTTATTCAATTAGTCCTGAATTTAAAATTGTTGCTTCGGTTAGTTCTTTAAATCTTTTATTATTAGAATCCGTTAAAAAGTTCTTTGGTGGAATTGGTACTATTACTAAATTTAAAAATACTTATTCTTTCACTGTTCGTAATAAAAGTCATTTAAGGCTTATTTATAATCATTTTTCTAATTATCCTCTTCAAACTACTAAACATGTTCATTTTATTCTTTGATCACGTGTTTTAAATATGATTGAAAATAAAGAACATGTAGTAGAATCTGGTTTCTTAGAAATTTTAGCTATAAAATCTTTATACCCTACTGGTTTAAATGAAAACTTAAAAGAAGCTTTTCCTAATATTGTTTCTATAGAAAAACCGGAGTTTGTAGCTAATACAACGCCTTTAAATGGGCATTGGGTAGCCGGGTTTACTCAAGCAGATGGTTCTTTTGGTTTAAGTTATTTTAAGGTTTCAAATATGAAATTAGGTTATACAGGTCAAGCTAGTTTTCGGGTGACTCAGCATGAAAGAGATTTAATTGTTTTAAATCGAATAAAGGATTTATTAGGTTATGGTAGTGTTCGAATTGCAAGTAAGATTAAAAAGGAATGAGTATTCAGTGTAACTAATAATTTAGAAACTGTATCTTCTTTTTTTAAAGAATATCCAATTTACGGAACAAAGCAATTAGATTTCGAGTGTTTTAATAAAGGGGTTTTAATTTTAAAAAATAAAGAACATTTAACACCTGAAGGTTTAATGGAATTTAAAACACTGGTAGATAATATGAATTCATCGCGTTCAGTTTAATAAAATTATAGTTTTTTTTTATATAAGTAGGGAGGAAGTATCTTCGTCAGGGAGCCTAAGTACCTCTGTAGAGGGGGATTAGGCATAATCAAAAAGAGTTTAATTAAATTCAGGAGGCAGGATAACTGAATGCCTACTCCAGTCAGTGCATTAATACATGCAGCTACAATGGTTAGAAGTAGCCGTTGATTAATGTGAATTAATCAATTATGATATCGCTATATGCTGGGATCACCTTACATCAAGTTTATTTATATTTTAAGTTTATTCTTAAATAAGATAAATAAGAAAATCTTGTGTTTTATAATAAATTTTTCAGCTTCTAACGAAGTTATGTCTAGCACACCTCTTGTCGATGTGCGCAAGGCTATTATAAAAGGGGTTAATCAGCAGGAAACTTTAATACAAAATAAAGGATCCTCAGAGACTACACGCGATATAACTTATAATTTTGAGGAATATTCTTATTTAATACCTCAACAAAAAAAAAAAATGAATAGTCAGTTTTTAGAGTGATTCATAGGTTTTACAGAAGGAGATGGTTCTTTTATTGTATCTAAAAATAAAGTTTATTTTGATATAACTCAAAGTCTTTCAGATATACAAGTTCTTTATTATATAAAAAAAGAATTAGGTTTCGGTAAAGTTTTAATTAGAGAGGAAGAACATAGAAATGTAGGAGTTTTTTATGTTTCTTCAAAAGAAAATTTTACTAACTTAATTCATATTTTTAATGGGAATTTATCCACTCATTATAAAAAAGAACAATTTAAAGTATGATTGGATACATATAACAAGCAATATATTATGAATATTACTTTTAAAGATCAATTGGTTAAACCTAGTTTATCTACAGGTTGAATATCTGGTTTTGTAGACGCTGAAGGTAGTTTTTATGGTAGAGTTAAGAGTTGTTCTACATCAAAACTTAGAAAAGCTCCACATTTAACATTCCAAGTGTCTCAAAAAGAATTTGATATAATTAAAGCACTTCGAGATATATTTTTAAATACTGATACTTTAGATTTAAAAAATGTTAGATATGACAAAAGTTGAGAAGGTTGAACATTTCATTGTTCATCTTTTACTAAACTTAAAGTTATTAGAAATTATTTTTCTAGATATGAATTAAAAACAAAAAAATCTCTTTCATATACAAAATGATGTAAAATACATGATATGATATTAAATAAGGAACATCTTACGTTAGAAGGTTTAAATAAAATAGATCTTTTAACTAAAGATATAAACAAATTTATAAGTTAAAGATATAGTCCGATCCATATTGTAAAAATATGGCGTGCTATTCCTTAAAGTTAAGGATAGCCAACACAAATGTACTGCAGGTGTATATCTATTGATTCGTTCATCTCCTTTAATAGAATATAGTTCTGTTGTTTTATTATTAAGTTTATGACTGGGTGCTATTACTACTGTATTTAGTTCTCTTGTAGGATTATTTCAACAAGATATTAAAAAAGTTATAGCTTATTCCACTATGAGTCAATTGGGAATGATGGTTATAGCTATAGGTTTATCTTCCTATAACTTAGCTTTATTTCACCTAGTTAATCATGCTTTTTATAAAGGACTATTATTCTTAGGAGCTGGAGCTGTAATTCATGCAGTAGCAGATAATCAGGATTTCAGAAAATACGGGGGATTAATTTCATTTTTACCTTTAACATATTCTGTTATATTAATAGCTAGTCTTAGTTTAGTAGCTTTTCCTTTTATGACAGGGTTCTATAGTAAAGATTTTATATTAGAATCAGCTTTTGGTCAGTATTACTTTAGTAGTATTGCTGTATATGTCATAGCAGTAATAGGTGCAATATTTACTACTTTATATTCAGTGAAAGTTTTATATTTAACTTTCTTAGCTAACCCTAACGGATCTATGGCTTATTATAAACATGCTCATGAAGGTGATTTGTTTTTAAGTTTACCTTTAGTAGTATTAGCTATATTTTCGATATTTTTTGTTATGTAACTAAAGATATTTTTATAGGTTTAGGTTCAAGTTTTTTCATCGATAACAGTATTTTTATACATCCTCTTCATGAAATAATGTTAGATACTGAATTTGCAGTCCCTGTGTTATTTAAATTATTACCTTTAGTTTTCACTATTTCCTTTAGTATTTTTGCTATTATTTATTCAGAATTTTTACCTGAATCTTTAATTAATTTTAAATTTACTAAATTAGGATATAATATTTTTGGTTTTTTTAATCAAAGATTTTTAGTAGAAATGTTTTATAATAAGTACATTACTAACTTAGTTTTAAATTTAGGGGGACAAACTACTAAAGTATTAGATAAAGGAAGTATAGAATTAATAGGACCTTTTGGTCTTGAGTTAGGGTTGATTAAATTAAGTAAAAATATAGCGTCTCTAAGTACAGGTGTAGTTACATCTTACGCACTATATATTTTAATAGGTTTTATTATCTACTTATTAATTAATACTTTCTTAAATCAAACAGGATGAGATTTAGTTTTAATGGTAATATTTGCAGGTTTCGCATCTATTATTACTGATCAAACCGTAAGGCCTAAGGCAAGCCGGAGATTAAAAATAAGGCATATTTCGGAATTTTTGGAAGTTCTACACTCATCCTTTATACCCTATAATTACAATAATACTCGTAAATATAGTAAACATACAAAAGAGTTAGTTGTAACTAGTTATGCATTATATATTTTAATGGGTTTTGTTATATATTTATTAATTACTTATTTAACATTATTAAATTTTGATATAATACTATTATTTGTACTAACTGTTATTTCATTGGGTGTTGTGAATTTTGATTCTAATTTAAATAATAAAGTTTTAGAATCTAATTTTTTCAATTCTTTATCCTTTTATTACTTTAAGTTAAAAGATTTTTATATTTACAATCGACATTATTTTTTACTAGTTTATCTATTTTTAATTATTCTGAATCTTTTAAATCAATATATTAATCCAGAATATCCTAATTTATATATTGTTGAAAATGACAAGACAAGTAGTTCTAATAATGTAGATAGTTCTAGTAATACAGAAACTAGTGATGTTAAATTTAAATCTAAAGGATTAGCTGAAAGTACACATGATCAAATAGCAGAAATAGACAAAAAACTTAGTAAACTTGAGCCTAGTTCTGAAAATTATGCAAAGGAAAAAGAAGCATTACTAGATGAAAGAGAATCTCTTACAGATCATATGACTTTGCTTAATCAATATAAAAGTACAAGATTAAATGATAGCTACATTCCTCAATCTTCTGATAATAAAAGAGTGGCAGATTCTAGTCCAGCTGTAGCTAGTTCATCTAAACGTAGTAGAGATTAATATGCTTTATTGTTTGTTTATTTCTAGATTTTTAACCAAAACAGATAACTATTTGTATAAATACTGTTTAAAGTAATAAAGTATTAAGGTTATTTTATCTAACGTTAGATAAAATAACTGTGAAACGCCTTTATCCCTTGGCAAAGGGGGCTGATCCCCGGCTACGCCCCCGGCTACGCCGGGTCTTTTTTGTATATGAAGCCGGGGATACGACGGAGCAGTAAATAATAATATATAATTCGAATAATATAAAAAAATATATATTTAATATACAATATTAATATAAATTCTCTTTTGTATAAAATAAATTTATCCTGCCTGCCTGCCTGACTTCGTAGGAGGAGGAGAAAATGGTAGAATTAAATGTGTATCTCTATTCGGTTTAAGGCTACCTGATATTGAATCTATAGACCTAGTCACCGATTTTTTATAATTAGGTCTCTTGATAGAAGCGTTCAAGTTATATGGGTGTTTAACCTTATGTACTATTTACTTAACTTACCTTTGCGGTTATTTGTTTCTTAATTAATTGTATATAATACACAAATAGCTCGACACTCTCCGCTGCGAAGTAAGGAGAGCTGGGCTGCGTTATATAACATTATAAATAAAAAAAAATAATAATAAAAGCCAAATGAGAATATTAAAAAGTCATCCCTTATTAAGATTGGTTAATTCATATCTTATCGATTCATCAGAACCTAGTAACATTAGCTATTTATGAAATTTTGGGTCTTTATTAGCCGTTTGTTTGGTTATACAAATCATAACTGGTGTAACCTTAGCTATGATAAATGTGTAGCTATAAAATCTTACAAATTGCTGGAACACCCTGATAGCAAATCAGGACAATCAGCAGGAAAGCAACTTTTAAATAAGTTGAATCTTCAGAGACTAAAGGTAAGACATGTGTTCAGTTATTAATAAATAAATTATACATGATGATATAGTCCACCCTTTCGAGAGAATAAGGAATTAAGGCATATTATTTTCTGTCTATTTACTTTATTAATTCCTACATATTTCGTGGCTAAATCTTATAGCAGCTTAGTAGATAGTGGAATTTCTAATTTAAACAGTGAATCAATTAATTCAGATGTATATTATGAAAACCCAGAAAAAAAATTAGATCCCTGATTCGTAACAGGGTTTGCTGACGCTGAATCATCTTTCTCTATGTCTGTATTTAAATCTAAAACAGCTGCGATAGGTTGAACTATTGAACCTTGCTTTATTATTACTTTACACAAAAAAGATATAGAGTTATTAAAAAAAATTAAAAATTTTTTTGGTGTAGGTTCAGTTGATATTGCTGGTAGTAAAATTGCACGTTATAGAGTAAGATCAAGACAAGATCTTAAAACTATTATCTTACATTTTGAAAGATATCCGTTACAAACCACTAAAGTTATAAATTTTGTAAGTTTTTGTAAAATATTAGAACTTATGAATAATAAATCACATACTAACGTTGAAGGGTTTTTAACACTATTATCTTTAATAAATAAACTAAATAATCCTTTATCTGAATCTTTACTTGAAAATTTAGCACCATTAGGTGAAATACCTAATGTAGATTTAGAGTTATATTCTGCAGAGTCTTTAAATTTAAAGGATAAATTAAATCCTTGATGAATCTCTGGATTTGCAACAGGTGAAGGTTCTTTTACATATTTTACCAGAAAACGTGTAAATGCTGCAGGTAATACAGTTAAAGATTATACTCTTGCATTTGAAATAAGTCAGAGAAGTGATAGTTTATATGTTTTAAATTTAATTGTTAATACTCTTGGGTGAGGTAAAGTATACACTGAAACGAGAGGAATAAGTAAGTTTAGATTAGTTCTTAGAGATTTAATTCTAAATGATTTAGTGCCTTTTTTTGATAAATACCCTTTAGAGGGAAATAAAGCTTTACAGTATTCTATTTGAATTCAAATTGTTAAGACTCTTCATAAAAATCCTAGATCAGATTTCAGAGAAAATAAAGTAGAAGCTCTAATAAAAGAGTTATCTAGTTTAAATAAATAAATAAATAATATTGCCGCCTTTCGGCATTATAGTCCTAATGTATTAGAAGCATTTAACTCTATAGAGCATAAGTCATAATGTGCTCTCTAAATCAAGTAAATTGCTGGAAACTCTTAAATAATAAGACAATCAGCAGGAAAGTTTAAAATAAATCTTCAGAGGCTATACACTTGACATTTATTAATTTAAATGATAATATAGTCCAATCATCATCGAGAGTTGATGTTAATACAAAGATTATTTATCTATGTCTGTGTACAGACATAACTTTATTTTCATTTATTCAAGTATCAGGTATTAAAAATAAAATGAGATTTAATAGTTTTTCTAGCCTCCGGATAAAAACATCAGAAACAATAAATTTCAAAAATTTAGATTCAGAATTTTTATTTTGATTTTCTGGATTTACTGATGGTGAAGGTAATTTTTTAATTTCTTTAGATCGTAGTTATATAAAATTAAGATTTAGAATTAACTTACATAAAGATGATATTAAAGTTCTTGAAACAATAAAATCAAGATTAAACATTGGTAGAATAGTATCGGATACTGATACTAGTTGTTCATATATTATTGAAGATTCTTTAGAATTATTATGTAATATATTTAAAAATTTTCCTTTACATACTAGTAAAAAATTAGATTTTGAAAGTTTTTTTGAAGCTTATTTAATTAGAAAAAAAGGTAAATTATCTGAATCTGATATAAATAAAATATTATTATTAAAAAATAATATGAATTCTAAGAGAACAGTGTTTTCATACAATACATCTAAATCTCAAATTATAATAAACCCCAATTGATTTATAGGTTTCCTAGAAGGTGAAGGTACTTTTGGTATTAAAACAGGATCTTCTTTATATTTCCAAGTAGCTCAAAAAACCACAAGTCAAGAGTGTTTAAATGGAATTATAAATTATTTACATGATTTATCAAATAATACCCAATTACCAGAAAATAGTAAAATATCACCTTTACATGTTACTAGTACAACTAATACTAAAACTAATGTAGTTTCAATAGTTATAGCTAATATAGATTCTTTATATTATTTTTTATTGCCTTTATTGGATAATTCTAATATGTATTCACGTAAAAAAATAGATTTTGAATTATGAAGAATGGCCTTGTTATTAAAAATACATGGTTACTATTTTTCAATAGAAGGAAAAATTTTATTTTTGGATATTTCAGATATTCTTAATAAAAGATATAGTGATAAAAATAGTTTAGATGTAGAGACTATTATTAATGATATAACTAATAGATTTGAGCTTATTATGAAAAAAGATCCTTTATTTGATGTAAATCTTTACGTACCCCATATTGAAAATGTACGTAAGTTTAGTAAAATAAATAAATCTGAAAACCCTAAAGTTGTATATATTTATACAGAAAATGGGTTAATAGAAGGATCACCTTTTTCTTCTTTTAGTTTAGCTCACAAAGCATTAGGATTAAAATCTAGTAGCAATACATGTAACCGTTATATTGATACAAATAGACGATATAAAAATAAATATATTTTTTCATCTAAACCTATAGATAGTGCGTCTAAGGATTAGATTATAGTAGATAAATAATTTATACTTGTTGATTATGCGTGATGTAAATAATGGATGATTAGTTCGTTACTTACATAGTAACACTGCTTCAGCTTTCTTCTTTTTAGTCATTTTATATGTAGATTTCGTTGTCTACTTTTCTTTGTGTAACCCTTTCTTTACTTTTTACAAACCTTGTATTACACATCTTATTTCTGAAGACGTCACATGTAATAACAAAACTGCTAGAGCTCTGTTGCTATTATCTACAGCTAGTAAACATGGTAGAGGATTACCTTCTGCATTACGTATGCAAAGTAGAGGAATAAAAACTCAAAGTAAAATACCCCTAGATGTAGCAAGTGAAACAGTAACCCTTACTCCTAATCCTTTAAGCTTAGACTCTGTTTCGAATAAAGACTTTGCCGAATGATTCAGAGGTTTTGTTGATGCGGAGGGTAGTTTTTCTATACAAACTATTGATAACCGTTTCAAACTAATTTTCACTCTTTGTCTTCACATTGACGAAACACCTTTGATTAAATATATTACACAAAGATTAGGTGTGGGTACTTTCTCTTTAAGAGAGAGTTCTGTAAATTATACTGTTTCAAGTAAAGATGATTTACTTGCAATTTTCAATATATTGGATAAAACACCTCTTAACACCAGCAAAAACTTGAATTATATATTGTTTAGACAAGCATATGATCTTTATTTTTATCGTGAATCTACTAATATCACTCCGGAACTATTTCAAGAAATTACCACTCTTAAAGAAAAAATGAATAAAAATAGAGTGGAGGTTAAACAACCTATAGATCACGAGATACGTATTACTCCTTACTGATTACTAGGTTTTGTAGAAGGTGAAGGTTATTTTTCCACAAATAAAACAGATTACAGTTTAAAATTTGGTATTGGGCAAGCTTCACAGGATATAGATGTACTAGAAGTTATCCAGAAGTTTTTCTTAGCCTTGCCTGCTGCTGAACATTCTGTTGAAAGAAATAATACTAACCTAGTTAGCCTAGCCGTATACAACCAAGCTAAAGGTAGGGATCATAAAAATATGGCTCAGTTAGTTGTAACTCAGAGATTTTTTATTTCTAACACTATTATACCTTTTTTTGACAGTTTAACCTGACTAAG
This sequence comes from Daldinia concentrica, assembly GCA_902805455.1. Classification (NCBI taxonomy): domain Eukaryota; kingdom Fungi; phylum Ascomycota; class Sordariomycetes; order Xylariales; family Hypoxylaceae; genus Daldinia; species Daldinia concentrica. The sequence continues at coordinate 179,753 of CADCSW010000016.1, forward strand.
TAAAAAATTTAAGGATTATGCTGACTGGAAATTAAATTTAGATCTTATAAACCAAGGTTGACATTTTACAGAAGAAGGTAAAGAGTTGATCTATTTAATTACCCAGGGAATGAATAACTATAGATTATCTACTAGCTTTACTCCAGTAGAGGACGCTTCACGGGTAGATGTGAAAGAAAGAGCCTTAAAACTTTTATCTTCCCCTTCGAATTTTGAAGTAGAAGCTAACGGAAAAATATTAGTCAAATCCTTAGGTACTTATCTTAAAGGTAGAGGTAATGTGGGTGTTAATGTCTTAGATACCAAGGGTGAAGTAGTATTTAAGTTTAAATCCATAAAAGATTGTGCTTTGTTTTCAATGTTCACTCTAGAACTATAAATAGAAGATTAGAAAATGGTTCTCTTGTTGAGTATAATAATCAAAAGCTGGTATTCCAACGTAAAATTCACTTGCCTTAATGTCACGTCACCTATATAAAAGGAATACAAATAAAGAAAGTAAATCTAATAAAAAGCCAGCCGAAAAATTCCATTACCTTATAACAGAGCAATTAATATACATCCTCTTTAAAGAGGGTGGATGAGGTTGTTGTTAATTAACTAGTTAACTTTTCTCCGCGTCTGTTCTGTAGGTGATGGATATATAAGTAAGAGAATTGAGAAATCTCTTAAGGCTAAACTGTGGAAGTGAACCTTCTGCTATAAACCATCAAATTGCGGGAACACCTAAAGCAATTTCAACCAAGCAGACATGGTAATACAGTTTGCGGCACAGGTAATGACTCGTGGTACGGTAAAATCGAAATTGATGTACGAAAGGAAATGGGCAATCTGCAGCCAAGCAGCTTCTAAGTATAGAAGGTGTGCAGTTCATCGACTAAATGTTGGTTGGCATTATCCATATAATAGTGCTTAAGATATAGTCAAACCCTACTCGAAAGAGTACAGGATAATAAAGAGTTTAGTAGATGGGTAAATAAATAAGGCAAGTGTCCTTATCTTCTGCAAAGCCAGGTATTAGACTCTATTCTTACATCTTTATTATCTTTAAATGGGTGGTAATCAGCATAAATGTATCATAAACAGATTACTACTTAGGAGAAGTACCCTAACTCAACCTGTTTTGTATGATTTGTATTACAAATGGTAAAAGGGGTAGATTTGATACTTACACATAGGTAGAGGTATATATTATGGATCTTATAGATCTCCAAGAACATTAGTTTGAGCTATAGGAACAGTTATACTTATACTAATGATAGGTACAGCTTTCTTGGGTTTTAGTGAATATAGCCCAAAATGGTATAAATATATAAACTATTGTAATCATAATTACTTAGATCTGACCGTCCGTAAGTCAGTATATTCAATATCAAATTTAACTTTTTACAGTGGCCATATTAGTGGAAATCGTACTAGTAAAAGATTTTACAGCACGGACCCTAATAAAGATGTAAGTCCTATTGTTCAAGAATTTTTAAATGAGAAAAACTTAAATCCTATTTTTATTTATGAAAATCTTAATAATCAGGAAACAAAGAATGAAATAAAAAGAGACGTCAACAAGATTAGTGGTATTTATTTAATTTTAAATAAAATAACCGGTGATTATTATATAGGATCAGTTTCTACTAATAAAATCTATAGCAGATTTTATAGACATTTAATTAATTTTACGGGAAGTAAAATAGTAAAATTAGCTGTGAAAAGTACGGTTTAGACAATTTCGCTTTTATTATATTGGAGTTATTTCCAGAAGAGGTTAATGTAGAAAATAATAAGAAATTACTAGATTTAGAAGACTTTTATTTGAAAACATTATTACCTAATTATAATATATTAACTGAGGCTGGTTCAAGTTTTGGTTATAAACATACTGAAGTAACTAGGATCAAAATGAAAGCAAATTATAGTGAAAACGTCGTGAAGCTATAGGCAGCTTAAATAGAGGTAAAACTTTGAGTGAAGAAACTAAAGTTAAAATAAAAGAAAAAGCTTTAATTAGGACAGAACCTCGTATATTATCTAAAGAATTCTTAGATACAATGAAAAACAATTCAAAAGGCATAGTGTTATATAATATAAGTAATAACACGTTGTATGGTGAATATCCTAGTATCTTAGAAGCTTCAAAAGTTTAAATTGTAGTGATAAAACTATTAGAAGAGTTTTAAAAACAGAAAAAAAATTCTTAAGACGTTGAAGAGTTAAATACAAATAATTATATATTTATATCATAGTCCCACGAGTTAAAAATTTTATGCAACTTCTAGAAGGAAATAAAAATTAAAGTGGAATAACCTGACAGGATTATTGAAGAAATATTTATATTTCTTTGGCGACATATAGTGAAAACGATCAAAAGATTATGGCGGAGTGGAAAACTTCTACTATCACGTATTAATAATAGATCGTCGGTTATCTAGATAATCGCGACAGACTGGGTCACTTATGGGTGGCTGAAATGCTGCTTAATGCACAGGCGAAACTTTTGGTTAGAAAATTAATTAATAGAATATACGAATTCAAAGTTATTCTAGCTTATTCTATAATATATGTAGATAAGTAAGTTAGTATGTATTGCCATTCGGACAAATGTCCTTATGAGGTAAAAGATTTGCCTCAAATGTATAACTAATCCAAATTACAAAAAACAAGTACAATTTGACCTGAATTAACCTTTTTACTTAATCCTCCTATTTGCTCTTTTAAACCAAATGAACTTACTTCTACTAACTCACCTCCCTCACTTCAAAAAAAAAAATGGCAGGTTTAACCTGCCATTTCAGAAAAAACTTGCTGAATCACAGCTACTACCCCACTGACAATCGTCTCAACATCCTTATCTGTGATATTGAAGGGAGGCGCAAGGATAATGTGGTCTCCTTCAATACCATTAACGCTCCCAGTTCCAGGATAAAAGGTCATGTTGAATGAGGGGGAGATGGCCAATTCTAGAATCTTCTGAGAAATGCCTACTTCAGGAGGAAAAGGCTGTTTTGTCCTTCTGTCCTTCACAAACTCTATGCCCCAAAAAAGACCCCCTCCCCTAATATCCCCTACATTAGGGTGTCCACCTAGATAAATTTTCAAACGTGCCCCCAATACTGTCCCCCGTCTGGTGACCATTTCAAGTAAATTTTCTTCCCGGATGATTCGCTGAACTTCCAGAGCAGCAGCTGCCTGTATTGGCATGGCTTGGTAGGTCAAGCCATGGATAAACTGTCCACTTCCTTCCATTATCGTTTTTACTACCTTCTGGGATAATAACATGGCCGCGATAGGTTGATATCCGCCTCCTAGCCCTTTTCCCATGGTTTGGATATCAGGGACAATACCCTCTGCCTGCCACGCGTGTAAAGTGCCTGTGCGGCCTGAGCCGCACATCACTTCATCTAGGATGAAAAGAGCACCGTACTTGTGGCAAACATCTCGCATGGCTTTAAGATAGCCAGGCACATAGGGAACACATCCAAGGGCGGCGCCGACGACAGGCTCTGCAATAAAACCGATTACGGTTTCCGGCCCTAATTCGCGGAATTTATTATCGAGTTCGGTAGCTTTTCGGGTAACGAAGGCAGCATCCGATTCACCTTCTTCCTGTTGACGATAGGGGTTACAGGAAGAAATGTGGTGTACATTATCCATCAGGAATGGAATATAAGGTTGTCTCCGGGTTATAAACCCGAGACGCTTAGAGCCCCAATCGTATTGCCGTGATATGAATTTTCACGGGCGATAAAATTGACACGAGGAGTATCCTTGTTTTTTCGTAAAAAATTGACGAGATAATTTAATGGCTGCCTCCATGGCTTCTGAGCCGGAACCTGTCAAGTAGACTCTGGCCATTTCTCCATTCGTTCCCTGGATGAGCTCCTTACACAGGTCTTTGACAACTGGGCTGGCCCAAAATGAGGATGCAAGATAGGTTACGCCGGTAAGTGACTGTTCATACATAGCTTGATGACTCTTTCATGTCCGTAGCCAAGACAAGAAACAGCTCCGCCGCAAGCGTCGAAGATTTTGCGATTTTCGCTCGTTAAAAGGTAATTACCTTCTGCACTAACTATTTCAGGGTATTCCTTGCGAAGATTACGGTGAAAGCCGTATTCGACATGAGATTCCTCGGTGATAGGTGAAAAGCCATAGTGTAGTATGATATTTGTGTAAGGTTGTGACTAAAAGAAGACTCCAAGAGTTGATGAGGATAAAGTTTTATGGTGATTGAAATGGTATAGATTAGTTGTTATAATATGAAGTTACTTGGGAAGGTTGAATTTTCAAGGTTGAAGGAATAGAAAACAGAGAAGATATTACATCCTTATATACTTTTCTTTCTCTAGATTACATCTAAGTTTTCTACCCTTTTCCCGGCTACGCCGGGGAATAGGGATTTCTTAACAAAATCCGTGATAATTTGCAAGGTGTCATACCTCCCTTTCAGTATGACTCAATAGACCAGATGATCAAAATGAAAATAAATAAAAGATAAGGAAATAGCCAAAATGATAGGCTAGAATATCTCATATGACCTAAGGTTACAAGCAGGATGACGCGTCATCAGTAAATGAGGGAAAATTTAATGCTTATGATAAGGATGACGTGTTACGGACTCATATTTTTACCTAACTGCAGAGGTATCATACATAGAAGGTAGTCAAGATAACGGTTGCATAGTGGAGAACTTGCACAAATGCTGGAAGGTGAATAGCCATGTGATCTCGTATCTGAAAATGCCAAGAATATTTTAATTTATTTTGTGAATCTGTTGGTTGATCAGTTATCACAAGACTATAAGGAATGCTCTACACATGTAGGTGAAAAAGTGTAACTCAAAGGGAAGGTGTGATTCGTCTAGATAATAAGATGTGTCATATATCCTAGATGTCACCTCTATTCAGTGATCATCTTATATTTGGCAGCTAAACCTATCAAGTGGACTAGATCGTATGATTATTACGTAAGAGTTGTAGTCTTTTCATCTTTACAGGTAGAAAAGCAGTATGAGGGAGGGTTGTGTAACAAGGAAGACAAGTGGCAAAAATGAAGTGCATGAAATATGACAGGGTAGATCTAATATTAGATAGTGAAGAAATGCCCATAAGAGTTTTTATTGGGTATGTAGATGGAAGGAATCTTGGCAATGTGGAGTATAAAGATGAAAACCTGTTTTCAGGGCTTTGCCCAGAAATATCCTTATCTTATGACCCAATGATCGACATAAACAAAATAGGTTTGCGTAATTATAAATGAAACAATATACACAAACAACGAATAAGATTCCTAGATATTTATTGCATGACTCCTGAACGATGTGGCGATAGGTGATTCGTTCGATCTTTGAGCGATTTATGTAGTATGATTTTTAGATTGATCGGTAGATGGTGTAGGATAAACAACCGATGACGGGGATTTCCTCACAAAGTGCGGGCGGCGCCTAAAAATATTCGCAGCCGCCTCTTCCCCGGCTACGCCGGGGAAAAGGGGTCGTGATTTGTTTAAGCTTATCTATTAGTTATAACCTTAGGTAAAAAATCTTGGCATACCTATATACTAGATAAGGTTGCGTAAGATGGTGTGGCAATCATTTTTCGTTTTGAAGCATAACCTTTTATTAAGGATTTAATTTCACCGCTTCAAAAGCTATATAAGCTTCCAGTTCTCCCTGCTTCGCTGAATTACTCTAAGTTAATATTCTCATCCTCTATCGAGCTACTTTTTTTGGCTAGCCTTTAGTTTACTTATAGAAAGTCCATCCTATTCGATTAGATATTCTTTTAATCATGGATCACCGTACTACACAATGCACTGGCGGTACAGGGTATCCTCCCTTTTCCCCAGGGGGAACTCCTAGGTTTGATGGTCTCCCTACTAGTTCTGAGCTATTAGTTTCTGCCCATCGTCAAGATCAGGACAAAACTAGTACTTCACTTTCTCAACTTAAAGAGGAGAACCCTGCCAACTCTTTATTTTCGAACTGCTCTAAAGCAAATACTTTCGAACCTCGAGAGGCTGAATATGCAGATCAGTCAGGAGATACTGAGTTGAATACTGAGTGTAAGTTCTATCCTTATATTAATATTCTTATTACTGATTCACTATTAGTGGAATCCATTAGTTCGAGAACTCTTTCGGAGGAATCTGATAAGGCTGAGTCGGTGAAACCTTCAAGAATTAGAGGTAAAAACTATACAGGTAAGTTTTATTGCCGTATTAATGTAATAATATTAATTTATTACTAGCGAGATCTCGCGTTCACCATGATGGATACCGTTGGCGTATAGGACCTAGAAATCTTACGGAAAAATCTGCTCTAAATATAAAACGTAATGCGATTCGAAACAAGATTCCTTCTGAATCAGTTCAGAAAGAATACACAAATGTTGTTTTGAAAAAGCATCCTTCTACCTTAACGCTTTTGGAAAAACTAGAGGGGGTTGTTAAGGAACATTTTAAGGAAGACAATGCCCTGGAAGGTAGTACGACGGCTATGGCTTCGGCAGATATTTTGTCATGGATACAAATTAATATGGAGGATATAGCAAAAAAGGATGAACAAAAAATTACGGAATTCAGTGTTAATTTTAAACATATTAGTTATATATAGTAGCATAATTTAGGTGAGGCAATATTTACTTAAAACTCCTTTTTTAATTATTATGCTGCAATGCTAGTGAAAACGGTCAAATATATTTGTTTAGTATAAAGACCGTCGGTAGAGTAAACTATTGCTACAGACTGGTTCACTGGTGGGTGGCTGCAACGCTGCTTAATGTACAGTCGAAGTCTTTTTTATATAATTAATATATTTTTATATTGAAACACAAGGCTTTATATTATATTAAATTAATTTATTTTTAATAAATATAAAGTACAGGATTTGCTTGTTTTAAACATGAAAAGCTTAACAATATAGCTAGAATGAGTAAATTAAAGACTTGGCTACTGTTATTACAAATCTTATTAGTGCTATACCATGAATTGGACAAGATATTGTTGAGTCAAAAAACAACATAGTTATTTTTACTATATTTATTTATATTATTCCAGTTTTATACGGATTATTTGTATTTATTACGAACATAATAATTAAATTTACTAAATTGGATACTTCATTACCTACTATAGGAACTGTTCATAAAAATGCTTTAAAAAAAAACCCTAAATCTATAAGGTTGGATAAACAAGAATATCTTTTATTACCTTCATCTTTTTTAGCTTTTTTAGTTGGATTAATAGATGGAGACGGATATATTCAAATAGGTAAAACACCTAAAGGATATATAACTATGAGATTAGTTATATCATTACATCAAGATGATGTATCTTGTTTAGAATACATTCAATCAGTTTTAAAATTAGGTTCAGTTAATGTATACAAAGATTTAAAAAGTCCAACTTGTAGATTAGTAATAAATAAAACTGATTTACAAGAGGTATTATTTCCATTATTGGTTTATAATAATCTTTATTTTTAACTAATACTAGAGTAGAACAATTTAATTTGGCTATGTTTATATTAAAAATGATATAAAATTATACAGTGAATTGCCTAAATTAGAAAATATACCTATAGTCTTTGATATACCTAAAACACCCTTAGATTTTACTTTATTGCCTTTTTTAAAAATTGAATAGTAGGGTTTACAACTGCAGAAGGTTCTTTTTATTAAAGCTAATAATGAGGGTTGTTTCCAATTAAAACAAAGAGCACATATTGATTTATTTGAGGCATTTAAATTAATATTTCAAACTAATAGAAAAATAGATATTACAAATAATTTTAATCAATTTAGTGTTAGCTCTAAAGCTGATATACAAAAAGTTATATATTATTTTTCATTTTCAGGCTTACATCCTTTAATGGGATTGAAATATATTCAATATGTTAAATGGTTAAATGATTTACGTAAAAGTTCACGTTATAGTAATTTAAATTATCCTTAGAAATATAATAAATATAGTAATAACTACGGGCTCCTTAAAATAGTAATATTTTAGAGGCAAATGGGGAAAATTACGAAAACGTCTAATATTATATTACCTCCTAAATATTAAGACTATTTGTAGCAAAGCTTAATCTGATATATATAGAGATTAAGAATGTTCAACGACTAATGAGTGAGTTATATCAACAATAAGCTCAACACGATACCCCATAACCATAAATTTTATATGGTTAAAGACATAGTCTAATTATATCTTAAAAGATATAGGTATAAATTAAATATTTATACAAAAATTTCATGTCATTTGAGGAGGTTTATACACAGATGAACCACACTGCGGCGACGTAGTGTTAAAAATCCTGCTTAATGCTGGAAAATCTCCCAATCTAGGATTTGCATACGAATTATTCTTGAATTTAATATCAACTATTTACGTAAAATTGCAATGACATGGAGACAATCAGCCGGGGTGAGAAGTTTACATACTTCAGAAGCCTCTCAGAGACTACACGCAGGAGATCTTACCTATGCTTATATAGTAGGTTTATTTGAAGGTGATGGTTTTTTAGTATTACAAAAAAAGGTAAATATCTAACATACGAACTGGGTATTGAATTGTCAATAAGAGACGTTCAATTAATATATAAAATTAAAAGTTTATTAGGTGTAGGTGTTGTAAGTTTCAGAAAAAGAAAGGAAATTGAAATGGTATCTTTAAGAATTAGAAATAAAGACCACTTAAAATTTTTTATTTTACCTATTTTTGATAAATACCCTTTGTTTTCTAATAAACAATATGATTACTTAAGATTTAAAAACGCTTTACTATCAGGTATTATATTTTCAGAGGATTTACCTGAATATACTAGAAGTAGTAAACCTATAAATTGTATAAAATCTATTATAAGTACTTCTTATTTTCCTGCTTGATTAGTAGGGTTTATAGAGGCTGAAGGTTGTTTCAGTGTTTATAAGTTATCTAAAGATAAAGATTACTTAGTAGCTAGTTTCGATATTGCTCAAAGAGATGGAGATATTTTAATATCTGCTATTCGAGAGTATTTATCTTTTACTAATGCTATATATCTAGATATAACTAATTGTTCCAAATTAAAAGTTACAAGTGTAAGATCAATAGAAAATGTAGTGAAATTTTTAAAAAATGCACCTGTAAAATTATTAGGTCATAAGAAATTACAATATTTATTATGAATAAAACAATTACGCACAATACCTAGATATTCAGAAAAAATTAAAATACCTTCAAATTACTAAAAATAACCTGGAGATCATGATATAGTCCGATCAATAAATAAATTTATTGAGTGTAATGATAGTTTGTTTATTTCAAATGAAGTTACCAACATAAATGCTCTGTAAATAATGCAACATTAAATAGATTTTTTGCATTACATTTTGTATTACCATTTGTATTGGCTGCATTAGCTTTAATGCATTTAATAGCACTCCATGACACTGCAGGGTTTATAAAAGGTATCTTTATTTGTTACCTTATGTTACCTTTTGCTCTTTACTTACTCTTTATAGATCTAACTACTATTATTATTGTCTGGTTAAACATATTTGACTTTTTCACTGCTATCAAATCTAGTGTGCTATCTCGTGTTTATTGTGCCGTAAAATTTAGTAGAAGTCGTAGTATTAAATTTATTCACACGAGTGTAAGTGTTCGTAGTTATAGTTGTACTTCTTCTGCCATAAATAAACCTTGTCTACTCCCCAGAAGACAATGTACACTAGTACGGAGTAGTTTAAATGATTTTTATGAATGATTCGTAGGATTTGCTGACGCGGAATCTTCTTTCTTCATTAAAAAAGTTAAAGAATCTGGTTATGAGTTTGAGTTTAAAATTAGTTTACATGTTGATGACCTAGAAGTCTTACTTTTTATTCAAAAAAATTTAGGAGTAGGTAGAGTAGATACTTCTGGTAAATTTGCAAGTTTCCGTGTAAGTAAACATAAAGATCTTCCTATATTATTGGAGATTTTTGATAAATTTACACTTAATTCTACCAAATATCTTAATTATTTAGACTTCAAAAAAGCCTTTGAATTATATACGTCATCTAAATCAAAATTGCCTTCAACAATAGAATTAATATCTCAGATAAAAATGGGAATGAATAGCTTGAGAACTGAATTTACCATGCCAAAATCTCATCAATTACGTATAACTCCTTATTGAGTATTAGGATTTGTAGAGGGGGAAGGTAGCTTTTCCGTTCAAAGAAATAATAATTTCCCTTTAACTTTTTCATTGACTCAAAAGCATAATTCAGATTTAGTGAAAGCCATACAAGATTTCTTTATTAGTTTAGGTGTAAGCCGTAATTGACGTAATCACAACCATGCGATAGCTGTATCATCAGATAAAAGAATTAGTAGTAGTACTGAGGATATAAATTCTTTATTTATCAATCGTGTTGATTATATAACTAATGTGCTAATACCTTTCCTTGATTCTTTAACTTGACATAGTAAAAAAGAAAAAGACTATGAAGACTGAAAAACTATTTTAAAACTTAAAAAATTAGGTCTTCACTATGTTGAAGAAGGAGTTAGAGTTATAAATCTTATTTTAAGTCAAATGAATCTTAATAGATTATCAAGTAACAAATCAAGAATGAGTCAAGCCCAAATTGATGCCCTTCAATTGGATATTGTAAGATTATTAGGAGGACCTTCTAATCTGGAGATAAAAGAGGATGGAAGAGTATTCATCAAGTCTTTAAATAAATATTACACAGGAAGCGGTAATATTAAAGTAGAACTCCTAGAAAAAAATGGTTTAGTCTTTAATACATTTGATTCTATATCTGAATGCGCTAAATTTTTAGGCTTAGCTCCACGTACAGTTACCACAAGGTTGGATAAAAATCAACCCGTAACAGTAGGGAATAAAGAATTATTGATAAAGAAAGTGATAAACGTGAGTAAAGAGCCGTAAAAAGGAAAAACTGATACTTGGCCCTAAATTTAAATATATAAAATCAACATCAATCCAACTGTCCTCCACTTCTAATCATCATAATGCTCGGTGTATATGTAGACTACCCTTGATTACTAGAAGACAACTTTCTAATAAAGTAATAAAACTAGCTTTTATATTGCCTAATTATAAAGCTTCTAAAAGAATAGGTCCGCATAACGAAGATGTGATCTCTTTGTTGGTAGGTTCATTATTAGGCGGTTGCCTTGCTGAGCGGGAAAAAAGTGGAGGTGTTAGATTTTGATTTAAACAATCTGAAGCACATAAGGATTATATCTTTTGGTTATACGAATTTTTTAACAAAAGGGGTTATTGTACTAATAACTTACCGGTTTTTTTTAAAGAGGGTGATAAATTGCAGTATACAGGCTACCGTTTTTGTACATATAGTTATAGAAGTTTAATGTGGCTATGAAAATTGTTTTATAGTCATAATAAGCAAAAAAGAGTGCCTAAAAATATAGCTGATTTATTAACACCTCTAGGTTTAGCCGTTTGGATTTGTGAGGGTGGTAGTTTTCACAGATTCAGGGTTAGACTTCATACGAATTGTTTTACACAACAAGAGGTAATGTTATTATCAATAGCTTTAGAAACTAGATTTAATATAAAAAGCACGTTACATAAAAATAAATTAAATTTTCTATTATATATTAAACTAGAATCTATGCCCTTATTAAAAGAATTGGTCGTACCATATATAATTCCTAGTATGCGCTACAAATTAGGATTGTAATATATCTAAGTAGTCGTGAGATAAATATTAATCTCTAAGTTTCCGACAGGAGACTTAAATTATAGGATCTTCGTCATCTTATGGTTTGGCAATGCTGGTGAAAACGGTTAAAATATTAATATCTCTCTTAGTCGCTTAGGATGGAGTTAAAATATATCTGGGCTGAGAGAGAAGCACCTAATATTAATACAAGACCGTCGGACATATTAATCCTTACTTTTGTCTAAAATATGGTCGCTACAGACTGGGTCGCCGGTGGGTATTCTTTAAAGAATACTTAATGTACAGTCGAATTTGTTATGCAAGTAACCCTTTAGGTGTATCAGGTAATTATGACAGATTACCATTTGCTCCATATTTCTTATTTAAAGATTTAATAACAATCTTTATCTTTATATTTGTTTTAAGTCTATTTGTGTTCTTTATGCCTAATTACCTAGGTGATTCAGAGAACTACATTATGGCAAATCCAATGCAGACACCACCTGCCATTGTTCCTGAATGGTACTTGCTTCCCTTCTATGCTATTTTAAGATCTATACCTAATAAACTCTTGGGAGTTATAGCTATGTTCAGTGCATTATTAGTTATAATGTTGCTACCTATTACAGATATGGGTAGATCTAAAGGTTTGCAATTCAAGCCCCTTAACAAAATAGCTTTTTATATATTTGTAGCTAATTTCTTAGTATTAATGCAGTTAGGTGCTAAACATGTTGAATCTCCATTTATAGAATTTGGGCAAATAAGTACAGTTTTATATTTTGCACATTTTATTTTAATAGTTCCTGTATTAAGTATCATAGAGAATACTTTAATAGATATTCATTTTAACACTAAACGTAAAACCGCGAATCTAGGTAGTAATTAGACTAGAAAAAGGACATATACTTATATAGTTATCACCCGTAACTGTTGCAATTATTGTTCAACATAATGTTAACTCTGAAATTTTGTATGTATCCGATACTATTCTAGCCGTATTTCTTTCGTTAACTGTTACAAGTTTGGCATTAAATGAGGCTATAAAGTGAATTCCGGCTACGCCCCAACGTTAAATGGAGATGGAGCAGTAGTTAATGCTGCTTTGGAAGCTAGAGAACATATAAGATAAATCCCTAATCGTTTAAGGGATATAAGTAATTTAATTGAAATATTAAATGATCAATTAAGAAATTGATCTCTTAATGATGCAGAATAAACCTTTTTTTTTCAAATACTTCCATTAATTAAATACGAATTTACTCTAATTATTAGGGATTTAAATATTTTGATTTTAACCCTTAATTATTTAGGAGCAAATGTATTAGAAGTTTACCTACATTGACTCTATATTATGTACAACTCTAGTAATGATTTTATAAATAATTGTAATAATTTAGCTCCTATTTTTGAACAATTAGGTATTGGTTTTTAATATAAATTATAGTAAAGAGTCTTTGTATTAATTAAATTAAAGTTTTAGTTTTGAATCGTAAGTTAATAAACTAAAAATGTATGACGCCCCCTTTTTAAGATTATCTTTTTAAGATACGGCGCCTTTTCCCCCGGCTGCGCCTAGCTTGCGCAGGCGTAGCCGGCTTCGCCCCCCCTTAACCCCCGGCTACGCCTAGCTTGCGCAGGGTAGGGTGCGAAAGAGGCTGAAAATTAAATGAAAAATCTTTATAAAGATTATGATGTAGTTGGTCTACGCTTTGATTGCAGATCTTAAGCTTGAGGTTCAATTCCTCCATAATCTTGTTTTATTTTTGTATAACTATCTAGCTTCTTTTTCTCAATATTTAAATAAATACTAATATAATTTAAAGACTTATACTTATTAATTATGAAGAATGCTTATGCCTATGTATATCATTCAAGATCTAGATGATAGGCACACGCAAGGTAATAATGGGTTAAATAATTTAAATTCTTCTATTAGTATTTGGTTAGAGCGATGATTTTTATCAACAAATGCGAAGGATATAGGTACGTTATATTTAATGTTTGCTTTATTTTCAGGGTTATTAGGTACAGCCTTCTCAGTGCTTGTGCGAATGGAACTTAGCGGTCCAGGTGTACAATATATTGCTGACAATCAATTATATAACAGTATCATAACCGCTCATGCGATCCTTATGATATTCTTTATGGTCGAAAAATATTATATATTAAGATTACAACCTTTTACTTTTTTTAAAGTAAATGATGATAATAACAATTCACCCTTTATAAGTGAGTCTTCTAATTGTGATGATGATCATTTTAACAAAAACCAAGATTATAATAATAATTCTCAAGATGAAAATAATCAAGGTGAAAACAATCATAATAAAAATAATTATGTCGCTTGCGCAAAAAAACACAATTATGTTAAAGTACTAGTATATGACCCTTACAATAATAGGGATATTATACTTAAAGTTACTAAGAAACAAAAAGGTGTTTATGTTTGAGAAACGTTAGATGGAAAACATATGTATGTAGGACATTCCATTAATTTATATAATAGAATAAGTTCTTATTTTATGCCATCTATACTAAAAACCAAAGCACGTAGAGTTTTACGTTATCTTAATAAATATGGTTTTAGTAATATTAAATTAACTATTTATATTATTAATGAAAAATCTAGTTTAGATCAAGTTGTTGAACTAGAGCAACATTTTATTGATAGTCTAAAACCAAATCTTAATGTAGATTTAGTAGCTAGTAGTTCTGGATACCATGAACCTATGAGTCAAGAAATACGTGAAAAACTTCGTAGACAAAGAGGTGTTCCAGTGTATCTCTACTTAGCTAAATATTTTACTTTGTTGTATATATTTGAATCAAAGCAACAATTGTATAGTTCAATAAGTATGCATCATAATACTTTAAATGATTGTTTAAATCTAGGTAATATATATCTAGATTCTTTCTTTTTTTCTCTAGATTTAATAGAAGAATCTCCTAAAACTAATTTACTTAGTATGGATGAAATCCAAAGTTTAGTTTCAGATAAACGAGATAAATATGTTAAACACCCTGCAGCTGTGTCTATTTTAGCAGAATTTAAAGACGAACCTACAAAAAATCTAGAATTTAATTCTTTAAATAGTTTAGCTAAACATTTAAAAGGTGATCGTCAGGTTATTAGAGAATACTTAAAAGGAGAGAAAGCTGGTTATTATCGAGGTAAATGAAAATTTACTTATAAATCTTAATATATAAATGGCATGGCCGGGTAAGGTGGAAACATCTTACTTTACATTCACTATTTGCTGGAATCCCTTTATAGCCTTTGGAACTAGTAATGCAGACTTTATTTGACATACAAGCGGCATAATACAGTAACATTTCAAAGAATTAGGCAATCAGCAGGAAACCAAATATAATTGGGCTCATTGTAGCATTAAACACTTTTATAGAGTAGGTTCTTCAGAGACTACACGTGAATACCTTAGTAAATATTTATTATTTAAAGGTAAAGATATAGTCCGGGCATTGATGAAAGTCAATGAGAAAGCAACAATAATTATTGTTGAATAATAATAAGAGGCATGCCAGTTATCTTAGTAATATATTTAGTTTTTAGAAATTTTTATGTTAAAGATATTAGAGGTTATGTTATCTTTTTTTCTGAGGCGAAGCCTCCTCCAGCGCTTGCGCGGCCGGAGACTTTTTTATATAAAAGTTTTATTGTAATACTTTTAGATTATTTATGTCTTACGCTGCGCAGCCATTTAATAACTAAAAATAAAATTAGTATTCAAAGTAACACTTATTTAAACACAGGTAAAAGAAACTTTAGTACTGTAAGGGAAAACTATAAAAAAGGTTCAAGAAAAACTTTGAGTTCACCAGAGTCAAAACCTTATGAGGATTTATATACAGGCAGAGGGATACCTAAATATGAACCTATTTGAGTAAAAGATAATGGTAAAGAAAGAAGCCCGTTCGGGGCTTCTTGAGCTCAAGATGAAAAAGATAGATTATCTTACCCTTCTAACTATCCTTGTAATTATATTAATATATCAGATCCTTATCACAATAGAAAATTAATTAAAGATACATATAAACCTACAGGAATATGCTTAGTAGGATCTTCATCCAATAGCGTTGAAAGAGTATTAAGTTACTTTGAAAAAAATTATTTGTTCTTAGATGCTAGAAGAGGTGTACAGTTCTTAGCAGAATTTGTAAATAAGGTGTATATAATATAAACAAGGGTCTTTGTTAGCAACTGTTTTTAGTAAAAGGCCTGGTTGTAGATATAACTGAAATAGAGGTATTAAATGTAAATAAGAAATAAAAACCCGAAAAGAATTTAACATAGCTGCACTAAGATACCTGGCCTGTACTTATTAAGGTATTTGTTTTTAAGATCTTTATAAAAAAATTTTTTTAATGTAATATGCGAGATATGATCTTAAATAAAATGCATGCCGATTATTTATAGAAATATAAATATTGCATCAGGAAAAGTATTCTATATATATCCTCAGATATATGTTAAGGAAAACTTTTATGGGAAGATCCCGAAATAATACCTGCTTCAATTTTTCTGAGGCGAAGCCTCCTCCAGCGCGCGGCCGGAGACTAAACATCGGATTTTATGATTTAGTGTTAATAGATCATTTTCTACTTCAGCGTATAAAAGTCATAATAATCAAAGATTAAACCCTAACTGGGTAACAGGGTTCGTAGATGCTGAGGGGTGCTTTACGGTTAATATACGTAAAACCTAAATCTAAATTGGGTTGAACGGTTCAACCTATCTTTCAAATTAATCTTCATAAAAAGATAAAACAATCTTGGAATGCTTAAAATCTTATTTTGGGGGCGTAGCCGGAATATTAAGAGATAATTTATTAATTAAGAATTTAGTTCAATATTTAGATTGTGGAGATTATAGTGAAAGATTTACTCAAGGACCCTTGTGTACTTTTACGGTTCGTAAATTAAAGGATATTCTTGAAAAGATAATTCCATTCTTTGATAAGTATCCTATTGAAAGATCAAAATTTTAGATTATCAAGATTTTAGAAAAGTAGCTCTTTTAATGGAAAATAAGGCTCATCTTACTACGGAAGGTTTAGATAGCATACGTAAAATAAAATCCGGTATGAATAAGGGAAGAATATAAGAAAACTTTTTTTTTATGTAGCTTCGTTCTCTCTCCTCTTCTAATCTCGGCTTCGTGTCCTCCGGACACTAAAAATATAGATTTAACTATAATTTATTTCGACTATAATAAGACTACAGCTCGAGATATAAAAATTCTTGAAGCTTATTTTATTAATGAGTTAAATAGTAGTTTAAATTCTCAAAAATATGTTTATTTACCACCTGAACCCTTAGAATCTGTTTTACCGTTTATAAATATAACAAATAGAGATACTTCTGTACCTATATTTTTATACGGACCAGATTTAAAGAGAGTACTTTATATTTTTAATTCAAAACTACATTATATAATGATTTTAATATACATTGAAATACTGTAGATAAATATTTGGATAAGTTCCTGCGCAGGCCGAAGGCCTAGCTGGACTACTACGCTGTAGATAATAAATTATATAATTATTTTACTTTTCCACTAAAATTTTAGAAGGTTCAGATTTAGATAATCTTTTAAGTTTAAATGAACTATTAGATATTAAAACTAATGTTGACCCTAATGTACCTAGAAGAGGACAAAGAGTAAAACTAAAAGACCTGAAAAAACCTAGAATACGAATTTTTAGTTTAAGTAAGGCAGCTAAATTTATAGAAGAGACAGAAGGAGTTGCGACGCTGGAACTTTAAGAAGTCATATGAAAATAACACTCTTTATAAAATAAATGAAAAGTCTCCGGCCGCGCAAATGAGGAGAGCTTCGCCTCAGAAAAATTGTAAGATTATTTAGTAGATTTGGGTGCGAGGTGTAATTCCGCCCTAAATCCTTAACCTCTTTTAGTTAAAACGTATGGTGCGACACGAAGGTTGTAGTAATAATGAATTTGAAATAATTCTAGGTGTACTCTCACCTAAGTCTAGATGAATACGATAAATTGGTAACGGTTTAGTGTAAAGCTTCATTGACAATGCTTTGAATATACATTTAAAATATATAACATGTATAAATCTTAGTTAGGCTGTGAGATAAAAGGATAAACGCAAGTGAAGATATGGTTAAAAACGAATTAGATAGGTGTGAGCACTCATACATGTGAACCAGAGTCAATAAATCTTTTCGTTTAGAGTATCTATCCAAAATCTCGTATATTAAAGATTTAATATCTTTAAGTTGTATTACTACAGTAACGTGGTAAATCTTATTGTCTCCTATTAAATATTCAGCTTTTTGAGATAGCTACTTATTAATAGGAGGTGTCTTATAAGTAATTAAAAAGGCATATCGGTAGTAAGACAGAAGATAGATCAAAAAGCTAATGGTCATTTGTAATGAATGATATAATCTCTTAATGAGTAAGCATGAAAATGCGCAGACTTGATCATAGGCCCTTTAAATTTATTGCCTTTTCGGCGTAGCTTACTATTTAATTAGTTAAGTTTTATGTTAATAAATTAAGGGTTTGAGCCGTGTGCGGGGAACTCGCACGCACGGTTCTTAGAGGGGAAAGCTTGTGAGCCTACCTATCTCGATCCAGCTTTAATTGGAGGTTTCGGTAAGAATAAAATAAAAACTTTTACAACTTTAGCTTCTTCTGCGGAAGCTAAAGAGGAAAATGATGAAAAGGATTTAAATTTATTACGTAATAAAATAGGGGCTTATTTAGCTGGATTAATAGAGGCTGACGGTTCATTTGCTATTCACGACAAAAATTCAAAAGCTAAAAATATGCTCCTAAAATTTTCTTAGTGTTTAGTTTAAATGATAACCCTTTAGCTGAAAAATTAGTATCAATCACTAAAGTAGGTAAAATATATAAAAAGAAAATCAAGGTTGCGTATTATGAAATATTCAAAATAGCGAAGATGTTATAAAATAATTCATATTATTAACGGGTATTTCAGGTCAGCAAAAATCTCTGAATTACACAAATCTATTATTTGATTTAATGAAAATCTTAACATGAATATAGAAATTTTACCTTTAGATAACTCAAGTATAGGTAGTAACGCTTGATTAGCTGGATTTTCACTCAAAAGATCTTCTTTTTCTATATCTACAAATAATAATAATACAAGAGTCATATTAAACTTTAAATTAAAAATAAATATTGTTTTAGATAATTTTAATAAAGTAAGTTTGTTAAACTGATTATCGCTTTTTTGTCAAATAAGTGAATATTTAAATACTAGCTTTAGTACTGAAATTAAATATTTACCACACAAAAAATGTACATTTATAGTTTATGCTTATACACCAAAAAGTAAAGAAAAGATTATAGAATATTTTAACCAATACCCATTATTAGGTAAAATATATTTAGATTACATACTTTGATTTGAAACTTTTAAGATTACAGGTGATAAAAATACAGTAAATTGTCAGGCTAAAGCAGCTATTGTAAACTTAAAATCTGAAAACTTAAGAAATAATTCACGTCGCGTAGATATGAATAAAAATTTAAATTATTATTTACCTAATTTTATAGCCGGAGGCTCAGAATCTAACTTAAAATTTAGTGGTCAAAGATACTATTGTACACAAATAGAGAATAAAAGTTCTAATGAAAATATGGCTTGACTTTTAACAGGATTTTCAGATGGTGAAGCTAATTTTTATATATCTATTTTAAAAAATGATAAATCAAAAATAGGGTTTTCAACCCGACTAACTTTTGAAATTAATTTACATAAAAAAGATAAAGCTACATTAGAATTATTCCAATCCTTTTTAGGTATTGGGGTAATAAATAATAAATCTGACTCTGTTAATTTTAAAATCACTAATCCTGAAGATTTAAAAGTAGTAATAAACCATTTTGATAATTATCCTTTAATTACTCAAAAATGTGCGGATTTTCATTTATTTAAAAGAGCCTTTTATATAATTAAATCGAAAGAACATTTAACTATTGAAGGGTTAAAAAAATTAGTGGCGATTAAAGCTTCAATGAATAGATGTAATTTACCATCAAACTTAAAAATAGCTTTTTCAGATATTACACCTATACAAAGACCTTTAATTATAGATCAAGAAATAAAAAATCCTTTCTGATTATCAGGTTTTACGAGTGCTGAAGGAAGTTTTTTTGCTTATTTTTATGAAGCTTTAAGTTCTAAATTAGGTAAAAAAGTTAGTATACGGTTTTCCTTAGCTCAACATTCATACCCCTCCGGGGTGAGGGATGAAGCATTAATTAGAAGTTTAGTACAATACTTAGGTTGTGGTCAAGTTAATGTTAGAGCAAATGGAAATGCTGTTGATTTTAAAATAACTAAATTTGAGAATTTAATTGACAAATTAATACCATTCTTTGTATCTAACCCTCTTATAGGAACAAAAGCTTTAGATTTTGAGGATTTTTGTAAAATTGCAGAATTAATGAAAAAATAAAGCTCATTTGACACCTCAAGGGTTAGAGGAAATTCAAAAGATAAAGATGGTATGAATTTAAAAGAAAATAACCTTTAACAAGCTCTTAATTAGGCTTGTGCCTCATAAAATAAAAAGTGTTATTCATGCCTATACCTTTTCGGTTAGGGGCCAGGTAAGTAGTAAAGTATTCTCATATAATAGTGTGTAATGATAAACATAATATAAATATCTATGTTTAGAGTTTAATTAAATAAATATTATTTTATTAATAAACAGATTAGAAGCGTAGCCTTTGTCTCTTTATAAGTAAGGAGGAGGAGAGGTAAAACTTAAATCATTTTATTTGACCAAATTAGGCCTAAGGGCCAGAGTAAAAATACTCTTTTTGGAATTTAATTTTTGTATAAACTGACCTAAAAATAAGTAGATTATC